>SNQJ01S0036199.1:95699-133240 GCA_010110895.2 Picea sitchensis
TATTTTTATTATTATTATTTTTTTATGACTGGCGGAATCGGCAACTGGGCCGGTCTCGTACTCGCGTGACACGGGGTCGATTCCGACCGCTACCACTATAACCTCCCGGTGCCATATGTATGCCCCTTCCGCAGGCACGGGTAAGTCGGGGGGATTTGAACTTGAAACCTCATCGAACATAACACTTCATATCACGGCACTTGCCAATTAAGCTGCCCCCGGGGACTAATTTAATGTATCTATATTCATACTAATTCCAATATCATTTTAAATGACTTCACAGTTTAATGTATAACGACAAGATGATGGCGAGTGACAAGGCCTTGAGGATATTTTCTGTTTACTATAGATTGGAGTGCCGTTAATTATCTATAATACGAGTGAAATTTGTAAAAAGAAAATTATTATATATCTTTATAATATAAATTATACAAGTTATCTATATCTATATATAATACATTCTCTCTATATAATGCATTGATGTTTTAAATAACTATAAAATTTGTAAAAAGAGTAAGACTAATCTCTATTAATACCAATTTAGTGTTATTGTACAAAGATAATCTATATTAATATTAATTTCAATATTATTTTAACTGCAATTTAACTAACATAAATTTATCAAAACTAAAGATTATTTTTTAATTTTTTACAATCTTTGTTTAAATGATTCTTCATTAAAATATATCTATGTTATTTTGAATTTTTATTTTAATTCTGGATTTATTAAAGGTTGAAAGGGATCAACTCTTTAGAGGTGTAAACTTTTTTTCAAATTTTACACTCTAAAAGAAGTTTGCACATTAAGAGATTTGATCCTACATATCTATAATGCAAGGACAGATATCATATCTCTCATGGTGCAAACCTATCCTCAAGTTTTACACTCTAAAAAATGTGTTCACCTTAAAAAATTTGATATATCCAAATGGTTAAAATAAATTTAAACTAGTATATATAAATATCATATATATATATAAAACAGATAGTGCTTTTATCACTTTATATATATAAATATTTTTTTTAACAAATAAAAATAAATTGGATTATTTTAGAGATGAAAAACTTTTATTAAAAATTCAGAAATATTTTCTAAAATTTAAGTGGCAAAATCAAATCTTTCAAAATTAATTAATATTAACATAAATTTTATCTTAAATTAATATTAAGATAAACTTATCTTAACTTGGAATTTGATCAAATTCGAATGTGATGACTTCACAAATACGGAGCTTGATAAATGCCGAGTTAAAACTAATCTAAACTGCTTTCTCGTAATGCAAGGATTATAAAGTTTAGTTGACTGTGTATTGGAGTACTCTGCTATGTGTTATTTATAAAAGTCTTAGGTTAAATTAAAACTATTATATTTGTTTGAGCTTGATAAATGTCTAGTTAAAACTAATTTAAACTAAGATTTATCTCGTATATCTTTTTAATGCTGTAAGAACTAGAAAATTTAATTGATTGCATATGGAGCACCCTGGTATGTGTTATTTATAAAAATCTTAGGTAAATGATTCTACTAAATGGAGATTTTTTGTGGGGATATTTGTTTGAAATTTGACAAAAAATTGCAGGATTCTTAAATTTAAGTAATTATTTTTGTAAAATCTTAGTGCCTTGAAAGTTTTTGAGCAAATTGAACTCATTTCTACATTGAGAAATAAATTTTGGATAACAAAAAATAATAATTCGTGTAAATTTATATTACCAACAAAGAAACAACTAACTAACACCCTTAAAAAAATAATATTTTACGTTCTTACATGTTCTTACATGGACGTTTTAAACTAGAATTACCTCTCCTTTGAGGCGGCTGCGTTCTCTCTGTCGTTTTGTGGGGTGCAATGATAATATGCTTCGAGTACGACTGACAGAACTTCCCGATTGATCTTTGCTCTCACAGTGGGAGGTCGGATCGCTGCCCGGACAATTTGTTAATCCACGTTTTCTCCCAGACCGTGCCATCTAAAACCATAGAATTTGACATGAAATCACAGCAAGGAATCAGTAATTTGGAAGAAGCAGAATACAGGAAGAAAAACCGTAAACATTCAGTATCTGCAAGCAAAATAGAAAGTTGTGAAGGGATATATAAATACAAACATTTGAAAAATTTAAGAGACAAGGATTATACAAATTTACCTACTCAAATTTACAAACTAAATTTCGGAAAAAATCAAACTGAAAAAATGATCAAAAAAATTCCAAAAAGTAAAACGTTTAATCTATTATATTCATAGGATTCAATGTGGCAATAACGAGACGAGGCAGGGCCGAGCAGTTGTAGTACGGAAAAGTAAAAGTAAAGTGATGAAATATAAGATTTGTACAATGAAAACGCATGGAATAATTTCAATCCTTAAGAAAAATTCGTTGCAGAAGTGAAAGAAAATAATTCTGAATAGAAAAACTTGGGAATATGTGGGTACCTTGAAATTGCTGATTCAAAGTGACGGAAGAATAAATACGACATAAAAAATAATTTCCTGCAGAGCAGTCGCATTTCTTCCGTAAGGATCTCAGTCTAAGAGTCTTGCATATAAACAGGTGTTTGAGAGTAACGGTCTTACTTTTTTTTTGTAACTGTCACTTCGTATCAAGAAAATCTTGTGATTATTGACGGCTTTGATTAATACTCTCTAATTGCAGTTTTGGAGCCTAATCCGGTGGGCATATATAGTGAGCTTAATGCCAGGGAATTTGACCCATAATTTTGATAAACCACAACTCTTAACCACTTTAGTTAACTCACTATACTATACAACCACTTCAGTTAATTCATTATACTAAGTATTATTTAAGTAAGCCACAATTTTCAATCACTCCAATTAATTTGCTATACTAAGTATTATTTAAGTATACTCAAGAGGTATTCATATGCATTTGATAAGTGTTATTATTATTTAAGTATATTCAAGAGGTATTCATATGCATTTGATAAGTGTTATTAGTCCCTGCCCAGCAGGATTATACTAATTAGTTAGTAGGATTATACTAATTAGTTAGTGACTATATTAATGAGTTAATTGTTAATTAATTATTACTTTCATCTTTTACTTTTAATTATTTTAGATTTCCAATGTTAAACATATAAAAATGTGAATAATACTTTAATCTTATTGAACTTCAACTTTCAAATTGAACTTCAACTTTGAAGTCTTATTGCAGTAGTGACTGCCTGAAATAATACTTACAATTTTCATTATTTGCAATAACATTTCTGAGTCTCTGCATTAATCCTTTTTCTTTGTTAGCCCCTATAACTGTCAGTGCAATCTCTTCATTGTTTTGTCTAACTGTCAGTGCAGTCTCTTCATTGTTCTCTCAATGTTATGTCAACTGTCAGTGCAGTCTTTTCATTGTTCTGAAAATGTTAGGTAATAAATTACTCTGCATTCTCAAAAGCAAGTGTGCTTGACACAGCTGCCCATTCCTTCTCATGTAGGCCTTCTGCTTGCCAGTGTCTCGCACCTCATGCACCGATAAAAGGAGCAGATATGGTTATGGCATAAGAATGAGATCTCTGGATCAAGTTTGGTATTCAACCTGTTATATGTCTGAGCGTATGAATCGTCAAGCATGTACATTATGAACCAAGCTTGCAAGGTTTAGATGAGAAGGATCCGAGGTATATCAATTATTTACGAGGGTTTTTGCAAACTATTAGTTTCCACGTAATGCCAGTTATCAAAATGACTTTCAAAGTGTCTAAACTATCTAAGTTATGGCCTTTTTAATATGTCAACGAATTTCCCATGGTAAGAACAGTGGAGCTTATTTTGTAATAGTTTGTTCAACCAAATCTACCAGCCTAAATATGAACAGTGAAACTTATTTTATAATAGTTTGTTCAACCAAATCTATCAGCTATCAGCCTGTAGAGATATAAAAGAAAATTGAGAAATCTAAATAATAAGACAACCTATATGGTTGGAGGAAATGTCAAATTCTAAAAAACCACAGGAATGAAATTTGTGTGACGTACGTCAAATTCAACATCGCAGGTCCCTCCTCTAAAGGGTGCGACGACGTGAAGTTTGACTAAGCTCGGCTAGTCCTCTGGAAGAGTGCGAAGATACACCAGTGGGCGCGACTCCTCTTCAACATTCTGAAGGTGTTCTTTTCTTTTTGAAAAATTACAAAGTATGAAAGGTATGAAGAACTTTGGGTTTTTTCTTAAAAAAAATTGAATTTACTTTGGGTTAATGAAGCAAAATGTTTTTTATGAGTAAAAGGATTAAGTAAAGGTATAAGGTAAAAAGTAAAGGTGGAGGAATTAAAAAAGTGTTTTTTAATTATTTCAAAGTGAATAATGGTTAAAAAGGTGAATTTTGTTTTTTTTTATTTTTTAAATAAAATGAAAGGTTAGTAAAATGATTTTTTACTAAATTTTTTATTAAACCTTGTAAAGTTTAAACTATTATTCTTTTACATTATTTTTTCAAAGGGCTTTGGTTATTATAAGAACTAGTGTTTTTTGGAATGTTTCCTCTAATGGCATAGTCATAGATTGCTAAGTTCGAGATTTGGAAGGTTAAGATGCACGATCTGCTCATGGAACAAGATGTGGTGAAGGCGCTTTTGGGAAAAGCAAAGCAACTTGCGACCATAACATATGATAACTCGGATGAGATGGATGCGAGAGCACTGAGTGCCATTAGTTTTAGTTCAACAGAAAGTATTGAGTTTGATGATATTGTCGGAGCTTTATTGTCTTAGGAAACAAGGAAGAAATCCAATTTAGGAACCTCTACACCTGAGGAAATGGTGATGAGAGGCATACCTAAAGAAAGAGGACAGGGTCAGAGCAATTTCTCTTGGTCAAAGTCGAAGGACAAAAAGAGCAAGATTAATTGTTGGTTTTGTGGTAAATCTGGACACCTGAAGAAGGACTGTTGGAAGCAACAACAAGCCTCCAAAGAAGACCCTCCAAAAGAGACGAAGGAAGCAAATGCAACCGAAAGAGGTTCAACAATAGGTTTAGGTATGATTGATGAAGTTTTATCAATTAGTATTGGTTCACGTCATGATCAATAGTGGTTATTAAATTCTGGTGGTTCAAACCACACGTGTCTTCATAGACACTGGTTTATTACTTTGTATAGATGATGGAATAGTTTACATGGGAAATGCTATCACGTGTAAATTTGTGGGAATTGATAACATTCGAATTAAGATGTTTGATGGAACTGTTAAAATACTAACTTGTGTGAGACATGTACTTGATATTAGGAAGAATCTAATTTCTTTGGGAGTCTTAGACACTGGAGGATATAAGAGTATTGTTCAAGGTGGAGTTATGAAAGTCTACAAAGGAATCCTACTGGTTATGAAAGAGAATAAGGTTGGTAACTTGTTGTTGTTAGGAGGAAAAACTGAGTCAGATCATGCAACAACGATATTTAATAAAGATAGTGATTATGTTCAACTGTGGCATCAATGGTTTGGTCATATGAGCGAACAAGGATTAAACGTATTATCTCATTGCAAGTTACTTCCTAGTCTAAAGTCTTTAAGATTAGATTTTTGCAAGCACTGTATTTATGGGAAACAAAATATGCAGAAATTTAAAACGAAAAGACACACCAATGAAGAAATCCTTGATTATATCCATTCTGATGTTTAGGGGCCATCCCCTACTGTTTCATATGGAGGATCATCATATTTTTTTAGTTTTATAGATGATTTCTCTAGGAAGATGAGGATCTATATGTTAAAGAGTAAAGCTGATGTATTTACAGTTTTCAAGAAGTTTAGAGATTTAGTGGAAAAGAGCACTGATAGGTCCATTAAATGTTTAAGAACTGATAATGGTGGTGAATTTAAGTCAATGGAATTTGAGAACTATTGCAAGGAGTTTGGGATCAATAGGCATAAATCCATTACCTATACTCCTGAGTAGAATGGAGTTTTTGAACGCATGAACAAGAATCTTCTAGAGAGAGCAAGGAGTATGCTTAGTAACGCCAACTTGTAGTAGGAATTATGGTCAAAAGTAGTGACTACAACTTATTATCTGGTGAATCGATCACCATCAACAATAATAGAGTGCAAAATTCCAGAAGAGGTATGGACATGTTATCCTTGTAATTATTCTAATCTTAAAGTTTTTGGTTGTGAAGCCTATGCTCTAATTCCGAGACATCAACATTCTAAATTAGATCCAAAATAAAAAAGTCTTATCTTTGTTGGAGATGGTGATGGTATTAACGGGTAGAGGTTGTGGGATGCTACTGCCCACAAGATCACCATTAAAAAAGATGTAATATTTGATGAATCATCTCTCATCAAATCAGTAGTAGATGTTCAAATGAAACATGAAGAAGTACCTAAGTATCAAGAGATTCAGTTTGAAACCAGTTCAAATACAGGTGAAAGCGCAGATGAAGAAGTTTCTAAAGATGTTCATGAAGAGTTTCCTGCAGAGGAAGACATGGTTGATGATAACAATCAACAGAATGTGGATGAACCAAAAACTTTGCTAAGGAGGTCTATGCGGGTCAGAAATCCTTCAAGAATGTATGATGCTTTTGTTTCGTCAGTTTCTTTAAGTACTAATGATGATGAACCTTCATGTTATCAGGAAGCTGTGAAGGGTTCTAACAGTGATAAATGGAAAGAAGCAATGAAGGATGAAATGAAGGGATTAGAGAGGAATGCCACATGGGACCTAGTAGAACTTCTAAGAGACAAAAAAACTATAGTTTGCAAGTGGGTATACAAGCTGAAGAACGGTGTTGATGATAACATGGAAAAGTACAAAGCAAGGCTGGTTGTGAAAGGATATTCTCAGAAAGGAGGTATTTACTTCATGCACGAGATGTAAAGACTGTTTCAATTTGAATTGTGTTAGCATTAGTTGCATTGCTTGATTTGGAATTGGAGCAACTAGATGTTAAAACTTCTTTCTTACATGGAGATTTGGATGAGGAAAGGGTTTGTTCAGAATTGTAGCAAGAAATTTGTTTGCAGTCTCAAGAAATCGATGTATGGTCTCAGTCAGTCGCTCAGACAATAGTACAAGAAATCTGACTCTTTCAAGGTGAGCCAGAATTATACAAGGAGTGAGTATGATCATTGTTTCTACTTTAAGAAATTGAATAATGGAATATTCATTATCTTAGTATTATATGTTGACGATATGATTTTAGCAAGAAAAATCATAACTGATATCAACAGGTTAAAGGCTCAGATGGCTAGGATGTTCGATATGAAAGATCTAGGAGAAGCAAGGTAGATTTTGGGCATGGAGATATTCAGAGACAGGAGGAATGGTAACCTTTGGTTGTCACAATATAAGTATGTTGAGAAGATACTTTTGAAGTTTTGTATGAGCGATGTGAAACCCATTTCAGTCCCTTTGTCTTCCCATTTTAAGCTTTCTCCAAGTTTATGTCCTAGTACAAAAGAAGAAAAGGAATACATGTCTCAAATACCATATGCTAATGCAATAGGAAGTCTATTGTATGCAATGGTGAGTACAAGGTAAGACATTTCACGTGTAGTTGGGGTTTTCAGTAGGTATATGGAAAATCTAGGTAAAGAGCATCGAGAAGTAGTGAAATGGGTGCTTCAATATCTGAGGGGCACAACTGATTACTATATCACCTATGCCAGCGGTCATGAGTTAGTCTGTGGATATGTGGATTCTGATTTTGTAGGTGATTTGGACAAGAGAAGGTCGACTTCAAGGTATGTCTTTACTCTTGCAGGTGGAGCTATTAGTTGGATGTAAAAGCTACATAACATTCTTTCTTTATCCACTATAGAAGAAGAATACGTAGTTGCTTTACATGCTTGCAAAGAGGTAGTTTGGTTGAAAGGTTTGTTTGGTGAGTTTGGAAGGATGCAGGACAAAGTAAAGTTACTTTTTGATAGTCAAAGTGCTATTCACTTAGCTAAGAATCCAGCCTACCACAGTAAAACAAAACATATACCTATCAAGTAACATTTTGTAAGACAGGTCATCGATGAAGGTGGAGTCTCTCTTGAGAAATTTCAAAATATAACTGCGCATACATGTTGACAAAACCAGTAATGTTAGAGAAGCTACGATGGTGCTGGCTTCTCTTGGCTTGCAAAAAAGGTGATGAACAAATGGAAGGAGCAAGGTATAAGGTTAATTGTTGTGAAGGTTTATATTGTTGAATATGCCAACAAATATCCCTCATTTGGTAGATATGAGTAGATTTAGTGGAGCATATTTTGTATTAGTTTGTTCAACCAAATATACCAATTTGGTATGTGTTATCCCCGATATTAGGGATAACTAGGAGATCATGTCTCGAGGCCCACATGGTCCTAGACATGGAGTACCGAGAGCAGGAGCGACCTGAGCATGGTCAGACGACTTAAGATTGGCCTTGTAGGGCCCATCTTTCTTCTTTTTATCAGACTCGTCTTGTCAGCACAGTGGCATCCATCACCTTTGGTTTGGTCTTGTATCGGAAAAGGTTCTTGCTCCATGGGTAATGGGTCCAAGGTATCATGGTATGTGTCATATTTGATACGTTATAACTTTCTTATGTATGCATCGCATCTCTTTTTACATGGAATACTTGCTTGGATTTTACACTAATCCACGACCATTCTTTGGGGTGATTAGTGGGTAGCCTAGTAAGTTGGTATTCATATGGGTTTTGGTTCGCCACCAGGGGGTTTGAAGGATCATCGTCCAGCTCCCCTCATACTTTCACTTTTTCCATCTTAAAACCAGCTCATCTATCCTATTTCCCCTAATTAAGCCGTGGGAGGACCATCAGGGTACATCTTTGTCTTGTGGGAAGAAGGGGCTAAAGGCCAGGTAAAAACAAAGCAGCTGGTAAAGATAAAAACCATAGGAAAGTAAAACCTAGAGATGCCATGAGGGGATCCCCCAGAAGGCAATAAAAGCCTCTCATAGGCCGAGGGACCCTAAGAAAATGATAAATAATAAAGTACAAGAGACCCTAGCGAAGGAGGATGGGGAGTTCTCATCCACGAACTGACCCATTATGATGTTCATAGGTATTTAGCGATTATGACATTGCCACCATCGGATTTACCAAACCCGGTGACCCCCAGTTTGCATGGCCAAGGAAGGTCTCATCACAGAGGCCAGCCCCTCTCATTTACGCAAAGATACCCAGTGGGTAACAACATGCATTCTGTCGCCTAGCCAAAGAGGCGGTGTCCTCTGTCGAGGGCTTGTAGCAAAAATAAATACAGAAGATAAATGATAAAGGGCTTGGAAAAAATTGCATCCATGGCGGGTCTGGCTAGCCTCCTGAGAGGCACCCACAGTGACACCGACCACAGGTCTAACTATAACCGGACATCCCTAAAACCATATCCGTCACTATACATGTTTTGGATAACCCTTTGAAACTTCCAGTTCTTGTGTTATTGACCCAATAGGTTTATATACAGTTGCTTTGACTTTTGTATGGTGGGTACATTGCAAGGTCTTTGAGCTCTTTGAAGATTTGTTAGGGGTGTCATGCATATATTTGATAATCTGGGATGAAATTTGATTTACATTGCCATGATGTTTGGACTAATGAGCCCCATGGCGTATGCTGATAATGCGGGGACCATGCCTGCGGCCGGACAAATGCCGGAGGATGCGGTGCACATGGGGAGATGATGATTGAGGACCTCCATGCGGTGAAGAGCCCATGAGATAGACGTTGGGATGGCGAGCGGGGACCGATGTGTGATGAGCCAATACGAGAAGAAGAAACACCCTGATGAGGGCGTCCTTGGCATAGATCATGAAACATGGGGATGACCCACGGCGGTGGGCGTGGACCATGATGAAGACGGGCAGTCACCATTGATGTTGGGCGATTTCGAGGGGCGCGTGGCTGATTTACTGGTTGCTTGCGGTGGCTTGCGATCTTTGGAAGCCCAGGAGGGGCAGCGTTCCACTCATTTGGTGGATATCATGCCCTAAGGGGGCTAACGTCTCACCTGCGAGAAACGGCGCCTTGTATTTTGCTCATTTTGGCAATTTAGCATTAAAAGTATCGTGATTTGGGGAGTGAGTTGTTAGCCTTGTCGGCTATTTTCGTGATCTAATTTTAATTAAAGGTCAAAATTATTGTATAAATAGAGGGATGTTTCCCTCTTAAAGATGATAGCACAACTTGCTCTCATTTGTGAGAGACTTCTATCTTTGTCTTACATTTTTTGGTCTCTTGGAGAAGGTAACGCAACTTCTTGAAGGTCTTATTTCTTGGTGAAGTGGTGCTTTTGCTATTGGAAGGTTTACAACTAGGGATTGGATTAATGTTCTTCATGATCTTGTAGGGTGTATTTCTTTCAAAGCTTCTTGAATGAATAGTTGTTGTCTTACATTTACATTCATTGTATCTTGTTGCTTTAACCCAATCCTTGAAACCTAGGGAGTCTACCACACACAAGTAGGTTGAGACTTTATGTCTCCATAGCATTAGCTTTAACCATTTGATTTGAGAGAGAGTTTAGCCTAGCCATTTGCTACACTAGCTTTCTCTCTTCTTGTGCTAGTTTGAGTAGAAATTGAAGAGAAGGAAGGATTGATTCTAGGCCTAGCCATTTGCTACACCTAGGGGTTTGATTCTAGGGTTTGAGAAAGCCTTGCCTTTGCATTTTTTTTCAGCCATAGATTTCTATTCATAAGCTAGTTTGCCAGGGAAGTGTTAAGGAAAGGATTGAAGCTCTAGGCCTAGCCTTTGCTACACCCTAGGTTAGCCTTCTCTTCTTAGGGTTAGGGGTTTGGTGGCCTTGCCTTTGCAACACCACTAGAACCTAGTTCTCTTGTCCTTGATTTTGAGGACCAGCTACAGCCATTGGTTACCTTTCTCTTTGACTCCATTAACCCAAGGCACTAATCAAAGGTCTTTCTTTGAGCTTGTTGTACTCTTTCAAACTTCAAACTCTTTCAAACTTGCAAAACCCTAACTAACCTAGTTGCTAACCTAACTATCTTTGAACTTTGAGTGGATAGCGTGAGGCCCTTTTAACTTGTGCTTGGATAGAAGGGAGTGCGGCCCTCATCTCTCCCTCTTTGTAGCCGTGGAGTTAAGATTGAATTTTGGCTGGTTGATTTGTCAAACGTCCACTTTGGCTAGCTAACACACCAAACAACAACAATATCATAGCTGTGACATCATACTATTATAACTCTTGTCAAACCCTAGCGTTTTGGCTTTATCTTTCTCATTTGATTGGCATTGAGCTATTGATTACATTTACAAGTGTATTTGGTGAAAGCGTTGTGCTCTTTTCCTTTCTATTTGGTTCATTGATAAGGCTTGACGTCATACTTGTTGTAGCAACATTATATAGGTATGACGTGGGCTTTCAACGTTGTGATTGTTAGCACCACTTTGATTGGCATTGAGTTGATGCTTGTTCTTTCCTAAGCTATTTGGCTCAAGCGTTTCACTCTTTGTCATTTTCTTTATTATTGTTGAAAATACGTCGTACCTTTGTGACATCGTGGTATAGGTGGCGTGGCGGGCTTTTCGTTTGACAATTGCATTTGTGATATGATACATGGTTTACATTGCACACATTAGGTACCGTGTCCTTATGCTTTTATTGAGAAATTGATTATACTCTTTGCTTTATTAGCCATCATTGGCTTAGATCCAATTGCTCTATGTATTAGAGATATTCATTGATTTTATGAAGTGCTAGTTCACTGCAAGTACATCCTAGTTATCTTTGTTTTGTTTGCATAGCGAGGTGCTTCGGCGGTGATCTTCTTGTGACCTCTTGGGCATCAATCGTGGAAGGGTTCCTCCTTGACTTGACCACTTATCCCTTTATTCTTCCTTTATCCAGGTTGACTTTAGGGGCGTCTCCCTTGGACTTGCCCTCGAGAATAGAAGAGCTCCCATTGAGGTGACATTGGGTGGGAAGCTCCTGACGTGCATGTCTTGCCCTTGACTCAAGCTTTTTCAATCTTTTCTACAAACCGATGCGATAACATTTTGGCTGGATTCTTGGGATGCGGTCTCTACATTCCTCAACGACATATCTTTTGGTAAACCTTGCTTTTGGCGACTCCATATGCTTTCCCCTATTTCTTTGGTAGTTTCAAAGGAAACTGTCATGACCTCAACGATGTGAAATAACTATGACTTCCACAATGGGATCCCGGGAGCTTTAAACCTTTAGATTTGAGCAAAATCCCTGGATATCCCGGAAGATGCCTCCTAGTTATGAAGATTTTCTTCCTGGTTTTGCTGGTTTCCCAGGAGACTATCCAGAGTCTCACATGATGGAATTTTTGACATTTTTTCAGCGGCACTTCCCTATGCTCGATAGCGAAGATGCGGTGATGAAACTCTTAGCTTCCTCCACATGGAGGCGAGATGGTATATTAATCTTCGGATGCCGACATCGGAGTTCTATGGAGCATTTTGAAAAAGTTTTTCTTGCAAAATGGTCCACGAAGATAGGAGACATGCAACCATTACTTAAAGAGCTTGAGGGCATAAAACAACCAGGCACGAGTGTAGGAGATTACTACTAGGTTAAGATTCGCTGGAACCGTGCATTGGCTATGATCACGAGACAAGTACCTTGTTTACTTTTATACTAATGGACTTCAGGCACCTTTGGAAGGTTTCTTTCTAAGTAAAAGAAACCAAAGACATAAAGAAGCTCTTGGCATGGCCATTCGAATTGAAAAGAATCTCCTTGTGGCGGAGCTAATACCAGCGACATTCCGGTATGACATAAAGCTGGTCTCCCCATTACCCAGAGCTTGGATTTGAAAATACCGCGAGAAAGATTGAACAAATGGTTGGCGGCCGGGTAGGAAGCGATGAGGAGCAGGAAACTGAGCAAGAACTTGAACAAGATTATGAAGTTTCCACCTGTGCTCCTCCTGCTGAAGAAGTCATACAAGAATCTGTTTCTCCTTTGCAGCAAAAGAAAGATGAGGTTGGTTCTTTTCCTTTTCAAATTTCTAATGATTTTGTGTTGCTTGATGAAGAGGAATGGATGTCTTGGACAAAGTAGAAGTCCCCTGCTGCGCACTTGAAGATAAAGAAGCAACCCATGAGGATGAAACAACGACACATCGCGGCAAACGCAAGACCTCGAGGTACCTGCACATGAAGAAACATTAAGTTGCCCTCCTCTCATAAATTTTGATGATGCTTTAGTGTAATGAAAAGGAGAGGAGGATCAATCTTCAAAATCCACACGTGATATTGTAATCTCTGCGACATAGCTGATTTTGATGAGTTCGTACATGTTGGGAGGCGTGGATGGGATATGTCGGTCACTTAACCTAAGACCCTATCTATGATGCGAGAGTCATCTCCGGTTATTTGCCTTTACACCAATTACGCTGACCAGTTACTTATGACCGGTGGCAACAAGGATGGTTTTGCGTAACCTTGAACACCAAGAGTTGACTTCGATTGCGGTACCTTTCAGATGAGTTTTGGAGTCATACCTTGAGATGCAGTAGGTACCCTACCGAGCATTTGGACCCTACTTATGAAGATGATTGCCAACCAACATTCATGCTCAAATCTTAATACAAGTAAAGACATCGTTTGCCTAAAGGAGGGCGCTCATGAAGAAAACTTTCATTCCAACCACCGGTTAGTGCTTTGCCTTGCTTTCCATTCAAGGTGTAGTTGGGAGACACCTTTTTTGTGTTGAGTTTCCTCACGGGCAAACCCTAGATTTCAAAGATTGGTTGGGTAAAATAATATTTCCAATCGGTTTCAACACTCTCTTGATGATGTGCCGATAACTTCTATTAATTTTTTATTCGAAATCAACTTTCTTTAGCGGGTGAAAACACCCTAGGTAACGGTTTACAAACCCTTTGATTTGTCGGTTAAAGACCTAGTATGTTTCATGACCCTTTCGGATAGGATTAATTATTCTTCGGGGAGACGGACTTGTGATTTTATCCCTCCCATACCCAGCCTCCATGGGGATTGGATTCGACTTTTTACGACCGTATGATGTATTTTTTAACTCATGACATGTTTGTGCTGATGTATCAACGTTTTTGGTTTATGATGAAGCGCACAAAGGCGGTATCAGGGAGCGTTGTTGGATTAGCTACATTGGTTGTTTGACTACTCAACATGTCACGGCCAGGTAGGTAAGTATAATTAAAGAGTGTTACTGGCATTTTGCATTTATGATGTGCCTGTATGCCTGATTGTTTATTTCACGATATGCACATTTGCCGCTATATATGCACATTTATATACCTTGTTGCTTGTAAAGGGGTTGGCAACACCACCCCATCTCTTATTCTTGATACTTTGTCGGTGTGGCGGTCCATAGGGTCGTCGGTGCTGGCGGGGTTCTATGCAGCTCTGCGGTTAGCGCGTAATCCCCGAGTTGGAGCCGGATGTTATCCCGATATTAGGGATAACTAGGAGATCATGTCTCAGGGCCCACATGGTCCTAGACATACAGATGCCCAGGAAGCTGAGGGCGACTGAGGCATGGTCTGGAGGACCCACTTTTTCTTCTCGGCCAGTTTTGTCCTGTCAGCTGTACCAGCTTCCATCATTACCGGCTTGGGCTTGCTGGGGAAAAGGTTCTGCTCCATGAGTGTCGGTCCAAGGTATCATGGTATATTGTGTCATATTTGATCGTTCTCTTTCTTATGTAATGCATCGCATCTCTTTTATTCCAGATAACTGCTTGGATTTTACACACTAATCCACTGAACATTAACGGGATGATTGGAGTAGCCTAGTAAGTTGGTATTCATGGGTTTTGGTTAGCCACCAAGGGGTTTGAAGAACCATCGCACGCTCCCCTCATATTATCACCTATTCATCTTAAAACCCGCTCAAATATCCTATTTCCCTAGATGCAGCCCATTAGGGGAGGGACCATCCAATTTTATCTTGTCTTGTGGGAAGAAGGGGCTAAAGGCCGGAGGGTAAAAACAAAGTGGTAAGAGATAGAAGCCATAGGAAAGTAAAACCTAGAGATGCCTCATCGGGGGGATCCCCTAGAAGGCAATAAAGGCCTCTCATAAAGCCCGAGGACCCTAAGAAATGATAAATAATAAAATTACAAGACTAGCGAGGAGGGATGGGAGGTCTCATCGCGAGCCGACCAATTATGTTCATGGGTATTACAGCGGTGCCAACGCATTGCCTGTCCCAGTTTACCACGCCGAGGCGGTGACCTTTGGTTGCATGGCCAAAGGAGGTCTCATCCGCGAATGACCCTCTGCCATACTAGTGGGTAACGCTGTCGGCTCTGGCCGCCTAGCCAAGGCGGTGTCCTCTTTGTCCAGAGCTTGTAGCAAAAAATAAATAAGAAAGATAAGGCAATAAGGGCTTGGAAAAATTGCATCCATGAATATTGGCTAGCCTCCTACAAGGAGCACTTACCAGAGGCGACTTGCCAACCCTTTGGGTCTAACTATAACAGGACATCCCTAAGACCATACCACATCACTATACATTTTTTTTTGGATAACCCTTTGCGGAAATTTTCCGGTTCTTGTGGGTATTGACCCAATAGGTTGCCCATACAGTTTGCTTTGACTTTGTATGGTGTTGGGTCACGTGTAGGGTCTTTGAGCTCTTTGAGATTTGTTAGGGGTGTCATGCAAATATTTGATAATCTGGGATGAAATTTATTGATTTACATTGCCATGATGTTTTGGACTAATGAATTTGGAGGCGTGGCCTTTGATGTGCGGGTCCATGCCCGGCGGACAGGTACAGGAGGATCGGTGCACATGGGGAGATGATGATTGGACCTCCATGGGGCTGAAGAGCCCATCGGATGGGCGTTGGGATGGCTGACGGGACCGATGTGTGATGAGCCAATACGTGAGAAGAACCCTTTCATCAGGACGTCTTTTGGCATGAATCATGGCTTATGGGGATCAGCCCCACGGCGGTGGGCGTGGACCATGATGGGCGGGGCGTCACCATTGATGCTGGACGATTTCCAGGGGCGCGTGGCAGCTTTGATTTGCTAGTTTGGCAGGTGTGGCACGATGCTGGAGGCCAGGAGACAGCGTTCCTCATTTAAGTGGATATCATGCCCTAAGAGGGCTAACGTCTCACACGAGGGGCTTGACGCTTTGTATTTTTTGCTCATTTTGGCAATTTAGCATTAAAAAGTAACAAATGATTTGAAATTGGTATTGTATGCGGCTGGCCTTTGTAGACTAATTTAATTTTAGGTCAGTATTGTATAAATGGGGATGTTTTTCCCTCTTAAGATGATAACACAACTTGCTCTCATTTGTGAGAGGGCACTATCTTTGTCTTGCATTTTTGGTCTCTTGGAAGGTAAGCCCAACTTCTTGAAGGTCTTATTTCTTGGTGAAGTGGTGCTTTTTGTGGAAGGTTTACAACTAGGGATTGGATTAATGTTCTTCATGATCTTGTAGGTGTATTTCTTTCAAAGCTTCTTGAATGAATAGTTGTTGTCTTACATTTACATTCATTGTATCTTGTTGCTTTAACTTAATCCTTGAAACCCTAGGGTCTACACACAAGTAGGTTGAGACTTTATGTCCCCATAGCATTTGCTTTAACCATTTGATTTGAGAGTTTAGCCTAGCCATTGCTACGCTTTTTCTCTTCTTATTGCTTTAGTTTTGCGGTAGAAATTGAAGAAAGGATTGATTCTAGGCCTAGCCATTGCACTACACCTAGGGTTTGATTCTGAGGGTTTGAGAAAGCCTTGCCTTTGCAACACTTTTTTCAGCCATAGATTTTTACTTCATAAAGCTAGCCGTTTTCCAAGGAAGTGTTAAGGAAAGGTTGAAGCTCTAGGCCTAGCCTTTGCTACACCTAGGTTAACCTTCTCTTCTTAGGGTTAGGGTTTGGTGGCCTTGCCTTTGCAACACCACTAGAACCTAGTTCTCTTGTCCTTGATTTTGAGACCTTCTAAACCATTAGTTACACCTCTTCTGTTGACTCCATTAACCCAGGCACTAATCAAAGTCTTTCTTTGAGCTTGTTGTACTCTTTCAAGCTTCAAACTCTTTCAAACTTGCAAAACCCTAACTAACCTAGTTGCAACCCTAGCTTATCTTTGGAGACTAACTTTAAAATTGGATGGCGTGATGCCCTTTTAACATTGCTTGGATAGAAGGGGTGGGAAGCCTCATCTCCTCTTTGTGGCAGGTGGGTTAAGATTGAATTTTTTAGTTTGGTTGATTTTGTCCAAAGGCGATCACTTTGGCTAACCCAACACATGAAACAACAACAATAGCATGGTATCATACTATTGCAACTCTTGTCCAAACCAACGTTTGGCTATCTTTCTCATTTGATTGGCATTGAGCTATTGATTACATTTGTGAGTGTATTTGGTGAAACGTTGTGCTCTTTTTCCTTTCTATTTGGTTCATTGATAAAACGGCGTCCTGCTACTGGAGAAACATTACCATAGGGCTAACGTCATGCTTCATTTCTTTAGTTTATACACATAGCGTTGTGATTGTTAGCACACCTTTGATTGGCATTGAGTTGATACTTGTTCTTTCCTATTATTTGGCTCAAGCGTTTCACTCTTTGTCATTTGCTTTAGCCTATTGTTGAAAGCCCGCGTCATACCTTTAGCAGCATCATTAGTATGGGTGGCGGTAAAGCGGGTTTTGAACATTGATTTGACAATTGCATTTGTGATATGATACGTGGTTTGCGGTACTTTTTACATTGAACCATTTGTCCCTTATGCTTTTATTGAGGAAGTGATTATACTCTTTGCTTTTATTAGCCATCATTGACTTAGTCAAATTGCTCATGTATTAGAGATAGTCATTGATTTTTATGAAGTGCTAATCCTTTGCAGAAGTACATCCCCTGAACTGTCTTTGTTTTGTCTCGCAAACAGGTGCTTCACCAGTGATCTTCTTGTGACTATCTTGGGCATCAATGCGTGGAAGGGGTTCCTCTTGACTTGACCTTATCTTGACCTTCCTTTATCAGTTAGCTTTTGGGGCGTCTCCCTTGGACTTGCCCTCGAATAGAAGCTCCCATTGAGGTGACATTGGCCTCCAGAATAGAAAGAGCTCCCCATTGAGGTGACATTGGGTGGGGAAGCTCCTGTTACGCCGGTCTTGCCCTTGACTCAAGCTTTTCAATCTTTTCTACAAACCGTGCGATAACAGTATGAATGCACAAGTTTAGAAAATAGTTATGTAACTAGTCTAATTATGTTCATTATTGATGTAAGCCCGTAGAGGCATAAAGGGGAATTGAGGAAATAGTGTAATGATGAGGAGCGTGAGTGAGCTATTGTAATATCCTTGATGTAAATAATAAGACAACAAATACCTATGCTTGGTGGACGTAGCCCAACATTTGGGTGAACCACATAAATCTTTGTGTTTCTTGTATGTGGATTTATTGATTGTCTTATATGATAGTTGTGTTTCCGCATTTACAAATATAACAATTTGTATTAGAGGTGGTTGGAGGAAACGTCAAATCATTGGAGGAGTTGCAGTAGTGAAATCTATGTGAGGTGTTTCGTTTTCGACATCGTTGCATCTCCCTCCTCTCGAAGGGTGCGACCTCATATTAGTCAAACTTCACGCGCAATTGAAAGCCTGAAATCGTCGCAGTCCAACTGTGTTGTATAGTGCAAAGATTTTTTAGGATCGCCACACTCTAGGTGTATCGAGAGGTGCGACGACTCCTCTTCAACATTTTCATGGTGTTCTCTTCTTTTTGAAAAATTACAAAGTATGAAAGGTATGAAGAAATTTTGGGTTTTTTCAAAAAAAAAAAGAATTTTCTTTTTTAAAAGCGTGAACATGTCAACGTGGGTGAATGAAGTAAAATGTTTTTTTATGGAGTAAAAGGATTAAGTAAAGGTATAAGGTAAAAAACTAAAGGTAGAGGAATTAAAAGGTGTTTTTTAATTATCTCAAAGTGAATAATGGATAAAAAGGTGACCTTTGTTATTTTTTAGTTTTTAAATAAAATGAAAGGTTAGTAAAATGATTTTTTATTAAATCTTTTATTAAACCTTATAAAGTTTAAACCATTTTTCCTCCACATTATTTTTTCAAAGGGCCTTGTTTATTACAAGCAGTGGTGTTTTTTGGAGTGTTTCCTCTAATGGAAAAGACACAGAGTGCTAAGTTCGAAACTGAGAAGTTTAATGGAAAGAAAAATTTCAAGATTTGGAAGGTTAAGATGCATGATCTGCTCGCGCAACAAGGCATGGTGAAGACATTTTTGGGAAAAGAAAAGAAACCTGTGACCATAAAATATGATGACTGGGGTGATATAGATGCGAGAGCATTGAGTGTCATACGCCTGTGTTTGGCCAACGATGTTTTGTTTGGAAGTCAGTTTGTGCATGAAGATGGAAAGCCTGTACATGGTGAAATCCTTGACGAACAAGATACTCCTGAAAACACAATTGTATTGTTTGCGCATGAAGGAAGATACAAAAATAGCTGATCATTTAAATACTTTTAATACTCTTTTAGTCCAGTTGGATAGCACAAGAGTGAAATTTGAATCTGAATATAAGGAAATTACATTATTTTGTTCTTTTCCTGCGTCATGGGATCATTTTGTTACCTCTATTAGTTTCAGTTCAACATAAAGTATTGAGTTTGATGATATTGTTGGAGCTTTAATGTATGAGGAAACAAGGAAGAAATTCAATTTAGGAACCTCTACATATGAGGCAATGGTGATTAGAGGTAGACCTAAAGAAAGAGGACATGGTCAGAGGGATTTCTCTCGATCAAAGTCGAAGGGAAAAAAGAGAAATCTTAAGTGCTAGTTTTGTGGCAAATCTGGACACTTGAAGCATGATTGTTGGAAGCAGTAGAGAGCCTCAAAAGAAGACCCTCCAAAAGATATGAAGGAAGCAAATGAAACCAAAACAGGTTCAACAACAGGTTCAGGTATGACTGATGAAGTTTTATCAATTAGTATTGGTTCATGTCAAGATCAACAATGGTTATTAGATTCTAGTTCTTCAAACCACATGTGTCTTCATAGACACTAGTTTATTACTTATCAGTCTATATATGATGGAATAGTTTACATGGGAAATGATATCTCGTGTAAAGTTGTGGGAATTGGTGGCATTCAAATTAAGATGTTTGATGGAAATCTTAAAATAATAACTGATATGAGACATGTACCTGAGATTAGGAAGAATCTAATTTCATTGGGAGTCTTAGACACTGGAGAATATAAGAGTATTGTTCAAGGTGGAGTTATGAAAGTCTACAAAGGAATCCTACTGGTTCTGAAAGCGAAGAAGGTTGGTAACCTATTCCTGTTAGAAGGAAGAATTGAGTTAGATCATGCGACACCAGTATCTGAGAAAGATAGTGATTTTGTTCAATTGTGGCATCAACGGTTGGGTCATATGAGCAAACAAGGATTAAAGGTATTGTCTGATTGCAAGCGACTTCCTAGCCTAAATTATTTAAAGTTAGATTTATGCAAGCACTGTATTTATGGGAAACAGAATAGGCAGAAATTTAAAACCGGAAGACACATCAGTAAACGAATCCTTGATTATATCCATTTTGATGTTTGGGGGCCATCCCCTACTATTTTGTATGGAGGATAATCATATTTTGTTACTTTTATAGATGATTTCTCTAGGAAGGTGTGGATCTATATGGTAAAGAGTAAAGCTGATGTATTTACAGTTTTCAATAAGTTTAGAACTTTAGTGGAAAAGAGCACTGGTAGGTCCATTAAATGTTTAAGAGATGATAATGGTGGTGAATTTCTGTCAATAGAATTTGAGAACTATTGCAAGGGGTTTGGGATCGATAGGCATAAAACCCCTGCCTATACTCCTCAGCAGAATGGAGTTGCTAAATGCATGAACAAGACTCCCCTAGAAAGAGCAAGGAGTATGCTTAGTAACACCAACTTGCAGCAGGAACTGTGGGTAGAAGCAGTGACTACAACTTGTTATCTTGTGAATCGATCACCATCAATAGAAATAGAGTGAAAATTTCCAGAAGAGGTATGGACATGTCATCCTTGTAATTATTCTAATCTTAAATTTTTTGATTGTGAAGCCTATTCTCTAATTCCGAAACATCAACGTTCTAAATTAGATCCAAAATAAAAAAGGCTTATCTTTGTTGGATAAGGTAATGGTATTAAGGGGTACAAGTTGTGGGATCCTACTGCCCACAAGATCACCATTAAGAGAGATGTAATATTTGATGAATCATCTCTCATCAAATGAGTTGTAGATGTTCAAATGAAATAGGAAGAAGTACCTAAGTATCAACAGATTTAGTTTGAAACCATTTCAAATACAGGTGAAAGTGAACATGAACATGTTTCTGAAGATCTTCATGAAGAGTTTCCTGTAGAGGAACACATGGTTGATGATAACAATAAACAGAATGTGGATGACCCACAAACTTCCCTAAGGAGGTCTACGTGGGTTAGAAATCCTCCAGGAAGGTATGATGATTTTGTTTCGTCAGTTTCTTTAAGTACTAATGATGATGAACCTTCATTATATTAGGAAGCTATGAAGGGTTCTAACAGTGATAAATGGAAAGAATAAATGAAGGATGAAATGAAGGCATTAGAGAGGAATGCCACATGGGACCTGGTATAACTTCTAAGAGACAAAGACGCTATAGGTTGCAAGTGGGTCTACAAGCTGAAGAAGGGTGTTGATGATAAAATGGAAATGTACAAAGCAAGGTCGGTTGCGAAAGGATATTCTCAGAAAGAAGGTATTGAATTTCATGAGTTTTTTTCACCATTTTTAAAGATTGTTTCAATTCGAATTGTGTTAGCATTAGTTGCATTGCTTGATTTGGAGTTGGAGCAACTAGATGTTAAGACTGCTTTCTTACATGGAGATTTGGATGAGGAAATTTACATGGAACAACCTTGAGGGTTCTCTCAGAATAGTAGTAAGAAATTTGTTTGCAGGCTCAAGAAATCATTCTATGGTTTGAGGCAGTCGCCCAGACAATGGTACAAGAAATTTGACTCTTTCATGGTGAGCGAGAATTACACAAGGAATTAGTATGATCATTGTGTCTACTTTAAGAAATTGAATAATGGCATATTCATTATCTTAGTATTGTATATTGAAGATATGCTTTTAGAAAGCACAAGAATAACTGAGATCAACACGTTAAAGGCTCAGATGGCTAGGATGTTCGATATGAAAGATCTATGAGCAACAAGGCAGATTTTGGGCATGGAGATATTTAGAGACAGGAGGAATGGAAATCTTTGTTTGTCACAACAGAAGTATGTTGAGAAGATAATTTTGAGTTTTGGTATGAATGATGTGAAACCCGTTTCAGTCCCTTTGGCTTCCCATTTTAATCTTTCTTCAAGTTTATGTCCTAGTACAAAAGAAGAAAAGGAATATATGTTTCGAATACCATATTCTAATGCGGTAGGAATTCTAATGACCGTGATGGTTAGTATAAGGCGAGACGTTTCACATGCAGTTGGGGTTGTCTACAGGTATTTGGAAAATCCAAGTAATGAGCACTCGAAAACAGTGAAACAGGTGCTTTAGTGTTTAAGGGGCACAAGTGATTACTATATCACCTATGACAATGGTCATGAGTTAGTCTGTGGATATGTGGATTATGATTTTGCAGGTGATTTGGACAAGAGAAGGTCGACTTCAGGGTAAGTCTTTATTCTTGCAGGTGGAGCTATTAGTTGGATATCAAAGCTACAAAACATTGTTTCTTTATCCACTACAGAAGCAGAATACATAGCTGCTTCACATGCTTGGAAAGAGGTAGTTCGGTTGAAAGGTTTGTTTTGTGAGTTTGGAAGGATGCAGGACAAAGTAAAGTTACTTTGTGATAGTCAAAGTGTTATTGACTTGGATAAGAATCAATCCTGCCACACTAAAACAAAACATATACCTATCAAGTATTATTTTGTAATACAGTTCATCGATGAGGTGGAGTCTCTCTTGAGAAAGCACATACAAAAGAGAACTGCGTAGACATGTTCACAAAACTAGTACTGTTAGAGAAGCTATGATGGTTCTTGTCTTCTCTTAGAGAAGCTATGATGGTTCTTGTCTTCTCTTGGCTTGTAGAAAAGGTGATGAACAAAAGGAAGGAACAAGGTATTAGGTTAATTTTTGTCAAGGTGGAGATTGAAGGTATTAGGTTAATTTTTGTCAAGGTGGAGATTGTTGAATATGCCAACGGATTTCCTAGATTTGGTAGACATAAGTAGATTTAGTGGAGCCTCTTTTGTAGTAGTTTGTTCAACCAATTTGGTATGATTGCACAAGTTTAGAAAATAGCTATGTAACTAATATAATTCTGTTAATTATTGATGTAAGCCCATAGAGGCATAAAGGGGAATTGAGGAAATAGTGTAATGATGAGGAGCATGAGTGAGTTGTTGTAATCTCCTTGATCTGAATAATAAGACAACCGATACCTATGCTTGGTGGACGTAGCCCAACATTTGGGTGAACCAAACAAATCTTTGTGTTTCTTGTCTACGTATTTATTGATTGTCTTATATGAATATAACAACCTCCTAGATTGATTTTTTATATCATGGTTCACACCACTGATCATAGAACTATGAAGGTTTCCAAGTTTTTCGAATTAGTTAATTCTTCATTTTTGGAAGTCGATGCATTATCTACCTATCATATACTCTCTCGGCTACCAAATTGCTTACAAAGATCTTCCCACTATTTGGATATTGATTTGGAACGTTGCTTACAATCTCCCAATGTCCCAACTCTTTACCCTACTATCAAAAGTGCAGAATACTAAGAGGCAAAGCGTCTTCGTTAATTGTTCGCACATTTTCCTTACTCTTGCATCTTCTCTTAGACTATCCTCCGAGCGATTCCAATGACCTGATCTTTGTCTTAATCATTCCTATGTTTCGATGATCACACATATGCTTTTCAGTGTCAAATACTTGTAGTTGACGCCAATGACTATGAGTCTACCGGTTTCCTTTCAAAGCACCATCGCTCATGTCTTTTCTTGGTTATGTAGTTGTATGCTAGCTCATAAAGCACCATCGCTCACGTCTTTGCTTGGTTGGATGGTTGTATGCTAGGTCAATTTAAAATTACTCAAACCTACTAATAATGAATCACATCATTCCTTGATTCCAGTAAACGTGAAGGTCGATACCCTAACCAAGTGTAGTTTATCATGTTTGCATTTCTATGGTACTAGGAGTGTAAGTAACACACTTGTGGGGTAGGTAAATGTTCCCTGGGGCAAGATATGTTATGAATTCACACATCAATCTAGATTTCTGTAAAGCCTGTTCATCTCACCAATGGGCAAACATGCCGAATTGGTATTGACATTTACATTTGTAATATATTAGTTTTAGGTATACACCTGGTTGAATGGTAGGTTTTTAGGTGCACTGTAGCTTTTACTTGCATGTAAACTCTTGGACATGCAAGCGGTATGTAGGGGCATCAAATCTGCCATTCGTTCCTACTCTTATGGTTGCGACAAAATATCCAATCTTTGGGATGTAAACATTGGTGTTCCCATCAACGATTTGACCAACTGTAACGAGTGCTTATTATGTCAGGTCCATTTCATTTCTTTAATTAGTACTATTTTTTCTTTCTCGTTTTTATGATGAAAGGTGTATACCTATTGAACCTTATTTAATCTTAAACTCTAATTTAATGGCTATGCATTGAAGATGCTGGCATATTCTTAATGGTTCTCCAAAATCAGTGGATTATTTATTGTTCATAACTTTCTTGCATTTATCAAGGCATCTGTTAACATGTTTACTTTTTAACATTTACCTAATCACATTAAAAAATTACTGTAAGGATATGTAATTGCCACGTTCCATTTATCAACCTAATGCAACCAAACGTTTCATATTATCACAAACAGATTACCACAAACGTTTTATATTGAGGGCATGCATTCTCACTATATTGGAGGCACACGTTCTCAGCTACTACCTTTAGACGTTCTCAACCGCGAGTTAGCGACTGTGCTAGTTTTCTTACTTTCTATTAATTTTTAATCTAGAATGTGTTGCGGTTTTGATACGAGAACATCTAACGAACAATGTGTTAAGGTTTTGTGTTTGTTTTCTTATAGTTGATTGAATATTAATCTAGAATGTGTTAAGTTTTTGATACCGGGACCCCTGAACGAGCAACGAGACTGCAAACTAAGAAATAAAATTAAATAAATGTAATAGTGATCAAAATTTGATGCTTCTACCGCACAACCAATCAAGGCTACTACTGCTAATATTGAGTTGTCCTCGTGGTTTTTCATATGCAACATGATTCACAATACAAAGGGACCTGATCACTTTATGATCACATTACAACTTTGGATTAATATGTTTTTTTTTAATTCATTTATTATATTAAGATGCTAAGATGCAGAGATGATAACATTATCCCTATCTTTATTGTTGTAAAAACATTAGCATTTGACAAACTACCATGTAGGGCGGTTGGATTGCATTTAAAATTAGTGCAACATTATTGTTGTAAAAACATTAGCATTTGAGAAACTATCATGTAGGGCGGTTGGATTGCATGGGAACTTGGATTGCATTTAAAATTACTGCAACAGATCCATATCAACCTCTATTAGTGGAGTATGCTAGTGCGGCCTTGAGGGTAGAAAAAGAGAGAGTATAGGAAGAAATAGGTAAGAGGGAAAATTCAATAAGCTAATAAAGAGAAATGAAGTTCTACACAATAAAGAATGTTGCAAATCTATCTCATCATGATTTAGATGAAGAGGAATTAAGTATATTAAAAAAAGGATTGATTTAGAAGTTCTACACAATACCCTAATTTTTTTTTATCTAAAATCTATATGATTTAGATGAGGAGTAATTAAGTATATTAAGAAAATGATTGATTTAGATGAAGGGGAATTAAGTATATTAAGAAAAGGATTGTGGTTTGTTATAACACCCAAAACCATTATTAGCCAAGAACATAATATGCCATATTAGCCATCAACATAATATGTATGCCATATTAGCCAACGACATAATATGCACTTTGGAGGATAGTATTGAAATGTTGTTAGAAGAATAGAAGCAAGTGGTCAGACATGACTCGGTATTGATACTTGAAGGGTGAAGTCATTAAAGAGAAATATAAAAATAAATAATAAAGAGAAATATAAATAATAAAGACTAAAATGTCTGAGAAGCCTTCTCATGAGGACATCATGATTCTAAAGGTGTACAAAAGATTCTAAAGGGATAAAAGAGGAGTATTAATATAAATAATATTAGACAAAAGAAGGGCATTAATATAAATAGCATTTTATAATATCATATCAACTTTTAAAATATAAATGGCATTAGATTCTAAAGGGGACAAAAAAGGGCATTAATATAAATAGCATTAGACAAAAGAAGGGCATTAATATAAATAGCAATTTATAATATATAATATGATATCAATTTTTAAAATATAAATAGGCATTAATATAAATAGTATTTTATAATATCATATCAATTTTTAAAATGTAACATTATTGTTTTTATTCAATAAAAGATTGTATAATATGGCATGGATGATCTTTTGTATAATATGACATGGATGATCTTTTGCGGAGACTTAGGCATTGAACAACATATTGTATGAATGTAATAATGACCTATATGCCATGGTTTAAATTTTTAGTTGAGCTTAGGGGTTTGATGGTTTCTATTTGATGAGCATGATATCAACATATACAAAATGTTTAGGAGGGAGTTTGAGGTAATGCACTGGAATAGGAGTAAGTTAAACCCTTCAAAAGTGAATGGGATGATTGGCTTTTTGTAGCTGGCTTTGCTATCTTCTTAATTATTAATCCAAGCCTCAGTTTGACTTAAATATCTATCATCACATGATTGGATTTCCATAATGAAACACGTTATTTCATTGAACACAATGAATTCCAATCTTCGATAGCCATCTGTTTTGGCATGAGATGGCTTATACATATAGAAACAAGAGTGATCATGTTATGTTTATACATAGAATGTATTCTACATCATCATCGTATAAATCAAATCAGTTATCAACACAAGTACATTGTGAGCTTTTAAAATAGAAAAAAGGATGTGTCCAAGTTGAAAGAGATAAGCAGTCAGACACTCATGAGGTTGGAAGGTATTTAGGTGCCAAGTTCTTCAACATATGGGTGAAATCAAGGAGGTGGGTAACACTTTCGTGACAATCTGATCTCCAAAATTTCGAAAAACATTTTTTCAACCGAACTAATATTGTTTTTGAGCTGAAAGATACTTTTTTTCGGCTGAATTATTTTTCCGTTGAAAAGTGGAATGTCAAACATGAACGGTATAGTGACGACACCCTTGATTTGCATGTAAAAATTTGGTCAGATGGATTTTTTCCATCCGGCAATATGTTTTTGGCCGAAAGATATTCTGGCCGAAACATTCTTTCGGCTAAACTGTTTGTCGGTCGAAAAGTGGAACATCAAATCGAACGGTACAGTGATGACACCCTCGATTTGCATGTAAAAATTTAGTCTCACAACTTTTTTCCATCCGACAATATGTTTTCGGCCGAAACATTCTTTCAGCCAAAATATTGTTCGACCAAAAGAATGTTTCAACCGAAATAATGTTTATATATCAACCACACATCAATATTGTAACATTTTTCTACACTATGTGTTTGTGACAGTGAGTGATTGTGAGCATTCCTGAGTGTTGGAAAACACATTCTACACTTTTCGTTTGTGACAATGAGCGTTTGTGAGTGTTCCTACGTTTGTGAGCATTCTGTGTTTGTGAGCATTCCTGAGTGTTGGAAAACACATTCCTGCGTTTGTGAGTGTTCCTGATTGTTGGTGCGGATGTAGGGTTGGTGCAGAGGTCGTGTTAGCGGGTGGTCGGCGGGCCGAGCTTCATGTATTTCACTCTAAATTTTAATTTTAATTTTTAATTTGTAAAATAAAATTTTATTTTTATTTTTAAAATAAAATTTAGTTTATGTGGCGGCCCCTGTGCCCAAGCTGTGGGCATGCCAACGGCTTGGCCACAGGGCTAGCCCCCCACGGCTTAGTCACAGTCTTGTTGGCTATGACTTGGTTGTGGCGGGTCAGCCCTGTGGCCAAGCCATGGACATGCCAACGACTTGGCCACAGGGTTGGCCCCCCGCGGCCAAGTCACAGTCCAGTGGATTGTGAATTGGCTGTGGGGGTCCAGTCCTATGGCCAAGCCATTGGTGGGAAGATCGACTACTATGTTCGATTACTTCCACTTTCCGATTCAACCCGTTGTGCTTAACCATTCTGAATATTGGGTTGTTTTATGTACTTAATTTATTAGATTTCAATGATGTTTTATACTATTTTATGTATATTCGGTTGTTTTAATGAAATTATTGTTCGTTTTTTTGTTCCCAAAAGTACAATGTTACTTAGTATATGCAAATTCATGATATAATATTTTTATTAGGTAGTTAATTTTTAACATATACGCATTCTGTTATTTAAATTTAAAGGTAGTCTTTTTATTTAATAAATTGTACTTTTTTCTATGATTTTTTGTTGAAAAAAATTATATGATTTATTACACCATAGTCATAGCCATTATAAGTGGAAAATAAATATAAGTTATAAAATGTTATATAAGTTTTTCTATATTTTATACAAATTAATTAGAATTATAAATCAATAGATTGTGACTACATAAACCTTTAGGATATGTAAGATAATGAGATTTTACGCAAATTCAAACTCTGAAATAAGTTGTTCTACATAAAAAAAATTTCCAAATATAGAATTGAAGCCTTCATAGAATTCACAATTACAAGTGAGATAAAGGATGAGAATGATGAAGGAGATATGAGGAATGAACATCTCAAGAAAGGTGTCCCAAAGAAATCCATTACTTTAGAAAAATTATCTAAACAATTAAAGCAATTTAATAACTATGGCTATAAAGTAAGCACATTCAAAATTAGTAATTTGTTCTTTTTAAAAAATTTAATGTTAATATTCAAATCCCATAAAATATTCCTTATATGTCTTTATATTCAAATTCAAAATAAATACATAGGAATGTACAATTTAGAGAAATGAAGAGAAAGCTAATAAAAATGGTTTCATTAATTCCTAATTATCAAAAGTGTGAATATGTACCACATTTATGACCTATGTCTACATGGAAGACATATGTACCACATCTTTATGTGAACATGTAACATGAATCAATAGATCATGTTTACAAAAGTCTCTAGGATAACCAAAGGAATAAAATTTCACACAAATTCAAATCCAAGAGTAAATTTTCCAACACAAACAAGAAGCCCAAAAGCAGTGTGGAAGTCTTCATAACATGTGCAATTAGAATCATAAAGGATGGGAATGAAAATTGTATATCCCAAATTTGTAATTTGTTCTTTCAAACTCTAAATATTAATATTCCAATTCTAAACAACATTCCCTCGAAGTCCTTATAGTGGAAATTTAAAAAGGAGTGTATAAGGAAGTACAATAAATTATATGGATTTTTTTTTCCCATTAACTGATTATTATTAAATGTGTAAGCATGTACAATCATTATTACTTGTAAATCCATGCTATATCCATTTACACAAACCTAGATACTCTCGATCTAGCAGGAAGTCCAAAATTTATTTTCTCACAAGTGATTACTTCTTTTTAATGAATTTTTTTTAAGAAGTAATATTTTTTTTAATAATATTATTAAAAAGAAGTAATCACAAGTGACAAAATCCTTAAGAATGATTTGATCAAATAAAACTAGGTTCAAAGTGTTTGCTAGCAACCATTTACACTAAGAATCAACACTAAGATTCAAGATATTTTCCATGAATAGAAAATCTATATTACTTTGTTAATGTTGGTATTTCTATAATGAATCAACCTATTCATAGATTGATTAGGTTCAAATTGTTTGCTAGCAAACATTTACACTAAGATTCAAAATATTTTCTAGGAATAAAAAATCTATATTACTTCGTTAATGTTGGTATTTCTATAATGAGTCAACCTATTCATAGATTGATTCCATTTTAGGTAATCTGTAATGGTCATTAGCCAAGCTATCAAGATTCCTTAGGTTAATGAGTCGGGCCAAGCTATGATATATGATGAATAATATGAGTCGGGCCCCATACAAATCCTCAAAAATTCATGAGATCACTATTACTCCCAATTGGATACTCTGGAAGACATACCAAATTGTAACACAAGGGAATCCAAACGTTTTGTATTTTATAAAGAAAATCATAAAAATTTCAATTTGTCTAACTTTTTAATTCAATTTTTTTGTATTTTATAAAAATTTCAAATCTTTAGGAATTCAATATATAAATCCATTTTTACATATATAATATTAGAGTGTCATATGTTTCTTACAAATTTTATCTTACAAAGTATCTTACAATGACTTGTTTACCGTTGAATTATATTAACTCTTTCATAAGTTATGTTATTTTCAATCTTTTTGCACTTGATGCTACAAAACATTGGTTGTAGGTTTTTAATAATGTGAATCTAGATTATTAAATGTATTCAAAATATTTTGATGATATTAAATATCAAGGTTGTATGGTTTTAGTAATGCAATTAGGTTATAAAGTTTATTCAATATTGAGGACATTGAAAGATTCCTACACATGAAATGATGTTCTTCTTAGATGCGATTCTCATATTATAAATAAAATCCATGGGATGCCTTGATCTATAACACCTTGAATACCATTGCACCACTTCTCAACAAGTGAATGCATATGGTAATTTTGTTGTGTGTACAAGGAATAATTCCCTCAATCCCTTAGACACTTGCATTTACGAATGTCAATTTTCCCAAGGAGACAATTCCTTTGATTGTTGATGCAAGGAAAATGACATGGAATGTATTTCATCCAACCACACTACTTTGGGAATGGATGGACCTATACTGGATTTGATTCCAAAATATATTCTCCCTTAGTTATGTCCTCAAACAAAAAATTCATTCAAAAACTCAATGATTAACATGATTATGTAATTCACGCTAAGTTTTGCATTTTTCTCTGTTCTTCATTTCATAACAAGAGAAATAAATATTCATTGCCAAGAGTCATTTATATTTGGACTAGATTGAAAAAAAACATTTTGAAACCATCTAGTGAGACCTAATGATAATGGGTAAGTAAATCACCCCCTATGCTTCACATGTCCTACATATTGTCATCAGTCTTGGTCACATCTTAGTGTAAGACATAAGTGACCTACTTGTGTAGATTTGGTTTTTTCTTGAAATTCATTTGATCAACATTCACTGATTGAATTTCACTTTTTTCAATCCCTTAGATACCTTGCACTTACGAATGTCAATTTTCCCAAGGAGACAATTCCTTTGATTGTTGATGCAAGAAAAATAACATGAAATGTATTTCATCCAACCACACTACTTTGGGCACGGATGGCCATATATTGGATTTGGTTCCCAGATATATGCTCCCTTAGTTAAGTCATCAAACAAAAATTTCATTCAAAAACTCAGTGATTAACATGATTATGTAATTCATGCCAAGTTATCCCTACCTTCTTAACATTTTATCCCTACCTTCTAGTTAACGAAAAATCTTCATAAGTATTGATATTTCATTGAATTTTGATTTAATAGTATTTTTAATTTTATATCAATGTTCTTTAGAGTGATCTCCTTCTCCATTCTCAAATGATTTAGCCAAGAATTGACATCTTTATGCCAACCCCCATTAAGCCATAGGTGGCTTTGACTAGAGTTTGAAGAAATCATAGATAGCATATTTTCTTTCATGTTAGCGGTCTCTTGTGCCTGTACATTAGGTACCTAGTTTTAGTCATTCTCTTAATGGGGAAATAACTAATTATATGAGGATAGGATAGGTTGTATGATATTAATTATAAGATTATAAATTATAAACACTTTTGAATTTTTTCAGTATTTCTCTGTGATTATATAGAAATGCTACAACCCAAATATTCAAATCCATATATAATATAACAAGATTGATGAGTGTCTCAAAAGTGGTTTATTTTTTTCCCAGAGCCAAAATTCATACGATTTACAATTGTTTTCAAGGTAAACAACAAATAAACTCAAAACTATATCAAGCAAGGGAGTTAGGGAGTTTATAGTTAAGAAATCCCTTAGTGGAAATATGGTTCCTTTATGTAACAATTAGGTATAAATCCCTTAGTGGAAATCCCTTAGTTTATAGTAAAATTAGGTCCCTTTATGTATTCCTTAGTGGAAATCCCTTAGTATATAGTAAAATTAGGTCCCTTTATGTAACTTTAGGTGACCATAAAATATTTTAGAGTTATGTATTTAGTTCAACTATATCCACAACTATTCAACAATTTGTCCTTAAATCTCTCAAGTGATCCAAATATATAATATAGAATTTTCACAATTCATATGTTATATCATATAACATTATCACAAATATTACATTTTCTCCACCTCATATTAATTTATATTAGGAATACGAACAACCCTCAAACCCATCCCATGTAACATGACAATAAAGGAATTAGTATAAAAACTCAATGACATTTAAACAATGCTAATGGGAAGTTTAAAGCAATGGTATATAATCCATGTTCATGCAAGACCTTCACCTTATTGTGATTAAAACATGGGTGTGTCAAGTTATGAATATTAAACTCTTTATTTTGGGGATTCTAATGCATTACATTATATCTGGTCTTTGTGGATCCAACCATAGGGAACTTTTAATGAATCCACTTGCTTGTTGTTTTTATTGAATTGATTTCCCTTGGCAAACCCAACTTTTGATTTCAATGAATTCTTTGTGTGGGTTTTATTCATTATTATGAAAAGATTGTGGTTTTATCTTCTCTCCCTTATCCATTTAGTCATCAGTCCTTGATTGAGTAGTCGGTTAAGAGCCGAATCGATGGTCATCACTTCGGTGTTTAAAAACTTATAGATTCAAATGCCTTTCTTTTCTGTGCATGGATGATGAGTGAAGGATAAGAATTTTCCCTATTGCCTATCCCTTACCTATATTTTAGTTGATTGATTCATGGATGAATGTTTAGTCCTTGCGTCTTCTTCTTTGATGTGCATTGTGAATGATAAACCTCTGAGTTGAATGACAGTCCCTTGTCGAACCCAACTTCTGATTTCAATGACTTTTATGTGTGGGTTTTATTCATTATTATGAAAAGATTGTGGTTTTATCTTCTGTCACTTATCCCTTTAGTCATCTGTCTGTTCCTGAGAAGTTAGCCAGGATCTGAATCGACGGTTGTCGCATCGGTGTTTAAAGACCTATACATTCAAATGCCCTTCTTTTCTGTGCATGGATGATGAGTGAAGGAAAAGGATTTTCCATGTTGTCTATGGACCCCTTACTTATATTTGATTTGATTGATTCATGGTTGAATGTCTAGTATTTTCATCTTCTTATTTGATGTGCATTGTGAATGATAAACCTCTGAGTTGAATGACGGTCCCTTGGCGAAACCAACTTCTGATTTCAATGACTTCTATGTGTGGGTTTTATTGATTATTATGAAAATATTGTGGTTTTATCTTCTGTCACTTATCTCTTTAGTCATTAGTATGTGCCTGAGCAGTTGACCAAGAGTTGAATAGATGGTCTTCACTTTGGTGTTTAAAGAATTATAAATTCAAATGCATTGTTTTTCTGTACATGGATGATGAGTGAAGTATAAGAATTTTTCATGATGTATATGGACTCCTTACTTATATTTGAGTTGATTGATTCATGGTTGAATGTATAGTCTTTGTGCCTTTTAATGAGCGAGTACCTCTTCGACTTGATTGATTAAAACTTTGATTTATCTCTGTGTTTTTAATTGTTTGAACTTGGGTACATCTCTGCATTTTTATTGATAAACTCTTCATTGTGCATAGATATTGACTTCATATATTGGCACAGGATTCTCCAAACATTCCTTGCAAACACTCTAGGTTATGCCAAGAAGGAAGAACAAGAAATTATTCTTTGGCTGAGACTCCGAGTGAGAAACAACAATCTCGTCAGAGGAGATTTTCAAATGAGTCTGTGAATATATCAAATGTAGAACCTACTCAAGCAAGTGTTATGGATGCAACCTTATTAGATAGGTTGTGAATCGATACTCCTACACCTGAAAATGTAGGGAATACCTCTAGAAAAGAGAATATTTCTGGTAATTTTCTTTGATTTTGTTTATTTTTGTTATATTTTATTTATTTATATTTATGTGAGGTTAAATATTGAAGTTACTTTCAAATGTGTGTGTAGACAATAAATTTAGAGAAAGGGATGATAATTAAAGAGAGAGTGGTTGTCACGAAGATTCAAATGTCGCTGCAGAGGGTGAAAGCGGATTTAGGAGGCCACGTTATCAAGAAACAAAAGATTACACACCTACGTCCACCTATCCTTCAGATGTTGGTGATGAACTTCCTTGAGAAGGGAATACTGAAGCAATGACACTTGAGAGATGCTCAAGTGTTAAAAAGAGGTTGGAAAATGATTTGGTGGTCTTGAAACTCCCTCAGGAGAGAAAAAAAATCTTGCAAATTGTCTTGCATTCATTGAAAAACTTTATGGATGCATATCAGAAGATGGGGCCAACCAATGACAGTTTTTTCGATCTAATAAGGCGAAAAAAGTCATAGGTTATGGGTCTTGATAAATGGGAGACAGTAAAAAATAAAGTTTCAAAAGAAGACGTCATTTCCATGTTCAATTTCAAAGAGGGCCCAAAGTGAAAGATGTTGAAGGTGCAATATTTTAAACACCCTGATTTTGCACGACATATGTATAACAAATTTTTAGCAGCATATGGGAAATTGTCATGGAACGATGAGGTTCCACACTATTTTGCAAGACACAATATTGCAGATTTTTTCTTGCACATGCATCTTGATTATATTAGTCTACCAACCAAATATTCTTGGACTAGTAAATAAGGTACATATGATCGCAAAAAGGCATATCAAAGTGCAGAATTGTCGAGGCCTCCACAACCTTTAGTAGCTCGACCAACAGGGGCATTTGCTTCACTTTTAGAGTTGCAGGCTACACCAGAGTTTGGCAAAGAGGCCAGGAATGCAATTGGGGAAAATTTGGAAGCTATTTTTTATGGTGTTTATGTTGGCATGAACTATCAGCGAGCGGAAGCCAATTCTCAAGCCACATTTGTTTATAAAACAGATGCAGAGTTAGATACAATATTAGCAGAAGATGTTTGGGAGTATGAAAAATTTTGTCGGGATGGTTGGAAGAAGGTCATTTAGAATGATGACCCGAACCGCAGATTGGTATGTGTTCTATTTAGGAAATTTTTGACGCATTTTATGATAGTTTACTTCTAGTTCTAGATTTAGATATCATTGTGTCTATAGAAATAATCGATTTCTTCTTGCCATTAATTACAGTTTGGAGATATGTTAAATGAATTTCATGTAGGCAGGGGACTTGATTCAACAAGTTTAAATTTGGATGGGTTAAATCAGGTATGTGTTTTCTAATAGTTGTTCAATCTCCACTCTTTTGAATAAGAGGTCAACAACATTTATAATTTTGTATAATTGTGAACACATTGAATTCTAGATTTAGTTCTTAGTTATGTTGTTCCCAGATCTCTATTCCATCTCCTACTACTTAGACGAACTTGTCTCAATTCTCATTGGGATAGTTTGAAGAGGGTGGGAGTTCACAGGTATCATTTAATCTCTTGAAATCATTTAAATTGAATGTGTTATAATCATTTAAATATAAGTTTTCAAAATTTCAAATTTGAAATGTGTTATATAGGCTAATGTGGAGAAGAGAGTACCTGAGAGTGTGCTCGGGAGGGGGATTGTGATTGAGGAAGCAGAGGAAGCACCCATATTAGGGAATGATGTATCCATTTAGGATTATTCATAAATGTATGTTCTTGACTTTTATCAAATTTTTGTTTTCTCAAATTTTAATTTTAGTCTTTCCTATTCAATGCTTTGATCAATTATTTTAAAATATATAGAACCCCTAGATAAGTTTATCGTTGTCTTAAATGGTGTACATTCAAACTTATTTAAGGTTATATCATAATGAATACCTAATTTTGAACTTGAACATGTTTGAATATTTGAGAACAAACTCTATCCCACATCTAAAAAGAGAAAGTTTCTAAATTTTCTTCGATTGCATTCCTTGCTTTCTTGTCCAAGAATGGTGTAATATGGACAATTTTTTGTTTTCTACATACAACGAAGTGAATTCTTTCTTGCGAGGGTATTGTCAAACTATTAACTAAATTGGTTATTAATCACAAAAACCAACATTCAATTAGATTTACAAATAAGCTCACACATATTGTATATGTGAGATAACTCACATAATTTCAAAGAGAATTTCATTATATCTAATATGAATACATTCCATTTAAATGGTTTTTGAAAAATGACTTAATATATATGTGAAGATTTGTGTTTTCTTCATGTACATGCAAGATTATATGAGAACATTTATTCCACCGAAGAAAGAGAAGATAAGTATTTTCTGGAAGAATGATTTTTAAAATGGAGATTTGTGAACTTTTTTAGATAATAATTATTTTTTTGAAAGAATGACTTAATATGAAGATTTATGAGTCCTTTAGTTTGAAAGAGCATCATGGAATTTGATTATATGACCATTGCAAAAGAAGAAGAGAGAAGTAATTAACTGATGAGGAGATTAGTATTTTATTGTTGTGTAAATATGATCAAATAACATCACATGGGATGTGAATTTTTTAAGGATTTGAGACTTTATTCACAAGGAGAATTTCACCTGAAGGATTTTGGACTTTATCCACAAGGAGATAAGTATTTCTTTGGAAGAATGACTTAATATGGAGATTTGCGAATTTTTTTCATACACAGTTCTATATTTATTTTCAGATTATTATCTAACTCTAACTCACAATTTGTTTTACCAAGAACATAATAACATCATCTTGGATGAGAATTTCACCTTAAGGATTTGGGACATTATCCACAAGGAGAACTTTACCTGAACAATTTGAGACCTTATCCACAAGGAGAATTTCACCTGAAGGATTTGGGACCTTATCCACAAGGAGAATTTCACCTAAAGGATTTGAGAATTTATCCACAAGAAGATAAGTATTTCATTGGAAGAATGACTTAATATAGAGATTTGTGAAATTTCTTCATACACAGTTCTATATTTATTTTCATATTGTTATCTAATTCTAATTCAATTTTTTTTTTACCAAGAACATAATTTTTCTCTTTAAATTTCTTTAAGATTTGAGATAAGATTTACAAATTGTTTAAATTACATACTCTTAATTTGAGAGTAACTAGATCTTAAATTTGTTTAACTGTGGTTGGTTATGTTATTATTTCTTATTATTTATTTAATATTTAGTTACAATATATATGTTGATATGTGTTATTTGTTTTTTTATTATGTTTTTTTATTTTTACAGATGTCTAAATTATATTTAGTGAAAAATATGTTTACAATATATTTTGCGGGAGAGTATGTTGGAGGATGACACTTAACTCTTTTGGTATGTATGTCAATTTTGTTTTAATCACAAC
>SNQJ01S0036200.1:0-13435 GCA_010110895.2 Picea sitchensis
ATACCCAACACCTATATGGTTTAAAACAATCACCAAGGATGTGGTATAAAAAATTTGATACTTATATGCTGGGACTTGGCTTCACAAGAAGCAAAGAGGATCATTGTGAGTATTTTAAATTAATTGGTGATCATTTGATGTATTTGGTCTTGTATGTGGATGACATGTTGTTGATAGGAAACAACAAGGAGATTATCCAGGATGTGAAAACCTAGTTTTCCTCTAAATTTGACATGAAGGATCTCGGTGCTTCAAATTTCATTTTGGGCATGGAAATTAAAAGAGATCGAAAAAAGAGGAAACCCTGGTTAAATGAGAAAAAATATGTCAAGACAATATTGCAGAGGTTCAATATGCAGTAATGTAAATTGGTCAAGGTACCTATTCTTGTTGGTGTAAAGTTATCTACGGATTAGTGTCCCAAGACACATGAAGATGAGGAGGACATGTCTCGTGTTCCATATGCAAGTGCATTTGGATCTATGCAATGGTCTGTACTAGACCGTACATTGCACATGCAGTGGGAGTTTTGAGAAAGTATATGTCAAAACCAGGGAAGGAGCATTGGGCAACAATAAAAAGGGTTTTCAGGTATTTGTGTGGCACTGATAGCTATGGATTTTTCTACCAAGGAGGACCAGGATTGGAAAAAGTGTTGGACATACATGGCTTTGTGGATGCAGACTGGGATAGAAATTTGGATCGTAGGAGATCTACAAGTGGGTATGTTTTTAACCTGTTTGGAGGGGCAATCAGTTGAATGAGCAAAAGACAGGTTGTAGTGGCACTTTCAACTACAAAAGTTGAATACATGGTAGCCACTCATGCAAGTAAGAAAGGGGTATGGTTACAAAGATTATGTTTAGGTATTGGGTTGGTACAACAAGTTGTAAGGATAGATTGTGACAGTCATAGTGTAATTTTTCTGGCAAATAACTCGACTTATCATTCAAAGACAAAGCATATTGATATTCAATATCACTTTGTGAGAGACATGGTTGAAGAAAAGAAAGTGTTGTTGATGAAGGTGGACACTTTGAAGAATTTTGCAAATTCACTAACAAAATATGTGAGCGCTGAGAATTTATTTTGGTGTAGAGGATCCATGGGCATTGTTGCCCTAGATTGTTGACTATGTAACCCTGTAACCCCCTGCATGGAAAGAAAACAACAAGTGAGAGAATGTTCGGTATGTGTTATATTCTTTTCATGACTAGCTATAGTTTTTGCTACATTGTGTCGGGTGTGCAGGGGGGTTAAGGGGAAATGCGCTTGAGACTTTTTTTGCCTCGGGAAACATGTCACAGTTTTGCCTCATTTTTCGTGTCACCTTGATTTTCATTTCCATTGTTGGGTGGTTTTTCGGCACATGTCTTTGCCGATGGTTTTCTATTTTCAGTTAGGGGATTAGGGTTGTTGACTAATCCAGTTCATTGGGTTAGGGTTTTGGATGTCGCTTGCTCCTATATGTATATTGTATTGTAAATAATGTATCACTATGAATTAATATAGAATATACTGGTTTTTTTGGTTTGGGTTTCCAGGGAAAAAATCTATGTGTAATGTGTGCATTTTCCACTGTATATTTTCTGTTCTTTTATTGAAAATCTATTTGCAGTAAAATATTGTACAAGGCTAATGTCTACAAACATTGCATATATGGTAAACAAAATCGAGTAAGATTTCCATCTGGTTCTACAAGAGCAAAGAAGATCTTAGATTTGATACACAATTATGTGTTTGGACCTGTGCTTGTTCCATCACTAGGTAAATATGTGTACTATGTTTCATTCATAGATGATTTCTCAAGGAATGCATGGATTTGTTTTCTGAGGAAGAAATATGAGGTATTTGATAAATTTAAAGAGTTTAAGGCTACGGTAGAAAATCAGATAGAGAATAAAATAAAGGTGTTGAGGACAAATAATGGTGAAGAATTCTGAGGGAATGAATTTAAAGAGTTATGTAAGAAGTGTGGTATAGCAAGGAAGAAGACTACTCCATACACACCTCAACAGAATGGGGTTGCAGAAAGTATGATCAAGACATTGATGGAAAAATCAAGGAGCATGCTCAATGGTGTCGAGTTAGGATGGGAATTCTGGGAAGAGGCAGTGGGGTACTGCATGTTACCTGTAAATAGATCACCCTTGTTAGCATTGGTGGAAAAAAATCCACATGAGGTATGGACTAGTAAGAAACCCTCTCTTGAACATCTTAGAGTGTTTGGTTGTGATGCTTATGTACATGTTCCAAAGGAAAATAGGATAAAGTTGGATAATAAAGATGAAAACTATATCTTTATTGGTTATAAAGATGGTATGAAAGGTTATAAGCTTTGGAACCCAGAAACTAAGAAGATTGTTTATATTCGGGATGTTGTTTTTTGAGGGGTTAAAGATGTTCCCAAACAATAATTCCTACCAAGGAAAGAAGAAGCTGAGAAAATAAAGTTTGAGTTGGATGATGAAAAATCTAAACCAACTAAAGAACATGAATAATAAGAAGAAGAACCTCATACTCCAGTATTCAAGAGATCAATGAGGGAAAGAAAGCAACCAAAAATCTATAGTCCACTTGATTTTCGTGATAATTTTGCTTTATCTATTAATGATGATGATCCCATAATTTTTAGGGAAGCAATGAATTCAGAGGATAGTAAACTATGGAAGAAGACCATCATTGAAGACATGGATGGCTTGGATAAGAATGAGACATGGGGTCTATTTTAGTTTCCAACTGGAAGAAAGGCCATTAGAAGCAAATGGGCATTTAAGAAGTTGAATGTAGAAGGAAAAGTGAAGAAATACAAAGCTCAGTTAGTAGAAAGAGGTTATTTCCAAGTAGAGGGAATTGACTTTGGTGATTTTTTTTCTCATGTTGCCAAGTTAACTTTTATTATATTTTTTTATCTATTGTTGTTGCTTTTGATTTTGAAATAGAAGAGATGGATGTGAAGACAACATTCCTACATGGGGATCTGGAAGAATAAATCTACATGAAGCAACAAACAAGCTTTGTAGTGAAGCAAAAGAAAGAGCTAGTCTGCAAGCTAAAGAAGTCACTATATGGTTTAAAGCAATCACCTAGGATGTGGTACCAAAATTTTGACACACATATCCTTGGACTGGGATTTGTGAGAAGTAGGGATGATCACTGTGTATATTCCAAGTAGGTTGGTAATCACTTCATTAATGTAGTGTTGCATGTCGATGACAAGTTGCTGGTAGGAAATAACATGGATGTTATCAAGGAGGTTAAATCACAACTATCCTCCAAATTTGACATGAGGATCTTGATGTTGCTAACTTCATTCTTGGAATGGATACTAAAAGATATCGCGCAAATAAGAAACTCTAGTTGAATCAGATAAAATATGTTGAGATGATATTGTAGAGGTTTAATATGCAGGAAAGAAAACCGATTAAGGTTCTTATTCCTGTAGGTGTAAAGGTTTCTAGAGATCAGTGTCCCAAGACACTGGAAGAGGAAGAGGACATGTCCCATGTTCCATATGCTAGTGCGGTTGGAAATTTGATGTATGCAATGGTCCATACTAGACCAAACTTTGCACATGCAGTGGGAGTTTTCAATAGATATATGTCAAAACTAGGGAATGAGCATTGGAAAACAATAAAGAGGGTTTTCAGGTATTTGCATGGCACTTCTAGATATGGATTCTGCTACCAAGGAAGACCATGATTGGACAGAGTGTTGTACATACATGGGTTTGTTGATGCAAACTGGGCTGGAGATCTGGATCACAGAAGATATACAAGTAGGTATGTGTTTAACCTATTTGGAGGATAAATCAATTAGATGAGCATAAGACAGGCTGCAATGGCACTCTCAACTACAAAAGTTGAATACATGGTAGCCACTCATGCATGCAAGGAGAAATATGGTTACAAATATTGTTATCAAGTATTGAGTTGGTACAACAAGTAGTAAGGTTAGATTGTGATAGTCAGAGTGCAATATTCCTAGCAAAGAACCCATCTTATCATTCAAAGACAAAGCATATCGATGTTCAACATTACTTTGTGAGAGACATGGTTGAAGACAAGAAGGTGTTGTTGGAGAAGGTAGACACTTTGAAGAATGTTGCAGATTCATTCACAAATTTGGTGAGCTCTGAGAAGTTCTCCTGGTGTAGAGAAACAATGAGCATTACTACCCTGGATTTTTTACTATGTAATCATGTGACCCCATGTATGCAAAGAAAAAATCAAGTGGGAGAATGTTGGGTAGGTGTTATAATCTTTTCATGCGCGTGTGGGGGCGCGTCAGATTTGATGACTGCATATGACGATCCTGCCACCTGTCACTCTTTGTGGGTGGGTGTGCCAGGTGCTTTCCTAGGGAGGTCCTGGTTACACAGAGTGTTCGGGGAAGCACCCCAAATTTGTTTTTGACGTTTTTTTTTCTATTTTAGCATTTTTGCTATTTTTAGTGGTTTTCTAAATTAATCTCGTATTAAGGGATTAGGGTTTTGGTAGTTGTGGAATACCTAAAATAGTGTGTATATATCGTATTGTGAATGGTGAAATTAATACAATGAAGAGTTGAGAGGTGCGACACCAAGGAAGGCTATTTTTCTCCCGGTTAAGGGTTTCCAGCGTAAATCTCTGTGTACTATATTTGTCAGCCATTGATTAATTTATGTTTTTCTTAGAATCTATATGCATTTCTTTACTTCACAGGTTTAAAACTTACACCATGGCCTATTGTTCTTCCAAGTAAGAAAAATTTTCACAGGTTGCAAGTCTACAAGCCCAACCCTTTCCAATTTGTTCTTGAAATACTTTGTGATGGGAACAAGTGTTGTTGAAACCCCCTAGACTTCATCCTTTCATAGGGTAAAGTTCAAATACCCCCCAACAATTACCTTATCCCCCATTAATAATTCCATCTCAAAAACGTTATCCCAAAACTCCTACCTACCTTCATATGGACCATAACAATTAAAGATTGAAGTTCTTTATCTAATGTCTTTAAAGGATAATATAGTCCAAATACTTGTATAAAAACAACAAATTGACATAAGGATAAATATTTCTTCCACCTACTGAGAAAACCACCTGAGTTACCCATTGCATCAATAGCAAGAAAATCTCACTCTCTAAATAATGTTGTTAACCCTTCCATACTTTATTACCTAAACCCATTGTTTCTTGAGTCAAGAAGACATTTGGTTTTAGGACTTCCACCAATATTGTAAGAACCAATCGTTTTTGGGGATTTTTCAACCCTCTTGAATTACAATACATGAAAATCATTTCAAATTCCTAAAATATTTTTGTCATGTCCCAGGGACCTTTTTTAACGACTTGTTTTTCCCCTATTGGATTTCTACCAAATCTCTTTTATGGGCATGATGAAGAAAATATTTCCTCCCAATCAATGAAGATCTAGCCTACCTAATAGGATATATCCCAATACACCCCATAAAATCATCGAATCCTTATTTTATACTATTTCTCATCCTTAGATAATACCTACAAGATCCACGAGAGATAGTACTCACCTCTTGGCTAGGATTTTCCAACAGGAGCTCTTATGAGTCCCCAATTAATGAATGATCTAAAGAGATAATAGGAGTAACATTTTATTTTTTGAGAATAGGAGACATGCCATCCACCTTTTGATAGAGGCCAAGAGTGAAACCCTTACCCTTTAACTCTTTCTTAGACATGTTAGGAGTTTTGAGGGGAGAATGCCATACTACATTGTTCCTTAGCTCAAGATTAATATTGACATATTCAAGAACAATAAAGTTAGTTTGAACTAAAGAATTACTATAATTTCTAGGAGGGATGATCTTCATAACTTGAGACACTCCTTTCTCATTCCTCTCCCCATCAAGAATGGGTTGGGACCCCTCACCTTGCAATACCATTGAATCTCCATCAACCACAACCACGACCACATTTAAGGAAGTATCCTCTACACCATAAAGATTTTGAGGAATATATCTTGCTCAACTACTAGATCCACCTAGCATTGACCCTCCTTATCTCATTTTGATGCCTCAATATTATTCCTCCATATTTTCCTTGAGAAGGAAAAACTACAGTCAACTGCAATATCACCATAAAGGTGACACTTGGCACATTTGAGGGGAATGCAATAATAATTCATAGTTTGAGAGTGAATTTTCTCCCCAACCACAAAGTCCATGTTATCTAGTAGGCCTTGACTAAGTTACATCTCCACTAAGACTCTAGCCACATCCAAAGAGAGCTCGAGTGAAAACCTAATTCCACGTTGAGAATTTTTCCTAGGTGATTCCCTATTAGCTTCAGAAAATTCTCAAACCAATATTCCAAGGGAAGATTGGGGATCTTTACCCATATAGTTATGCCCTTCGATCTCTCCAAATGTGGTTCAAAATAAGGAGACCAAGGTTCCAATGCTAAAAAAATTGATTCCCAACACCACTTCCCTTCCAATATACTACATGTATCCTCCTCCCTATTGAATAAAAAACCTAGCCATCCTCTAGTAAGGATATGGAAAATAGGCCCATATCCTATAACTAGGGCCCAAAACCTCTTAATCTCTTTGTTTAGTAGTTAAGAAAAAATATGTCAACTAAAAAAAGTGCCCTACAAGGACCTTCCCAAAATACTCCATCCCCTAACCAAATCTGAAATCCTTACCTAATACCATTCAAACCATCTCCTTCCTTAATCGAATAACTCTCTGAGGCTTCTTCATCTTTTGGATTTATCTCCCCCATCAAATAGGATACCTAATATTATTTAAACCACACAACAAATTGAAATCCAAACCTTGGTTGCTAAACCCCACTCCCAAGCACCTCTGATTCTCATTAAAAGGAAGACAATGGTTTGAAAATGGCTTATAGAATGCACTCCCAAGACCTTGTGCTCCTAGATCAAAGAATTAAATATTCATATGACTAACCTGAGCTTATGTGCCAAGCTCATTAACTTGAGACATAGAATCCCACCTCTTGATTGACTTGATAGTATAAACACCCTCCATAATGTGCCCATGTGTACTCCCATAACTACTCCTTTGGAATGTTATAAGACACAACCTAACCCACAACCCAATCCACTTTTGCACAAGAACCTAGAGTCATATTTGGTAAAAATTGGACCATGGACTCCAAACACATCATGTTCCTTAGAATTTTCCTATACCCTTAAGAACTTGAATACTTAAAAATCCAACCTTCCTTGTAGCAATTGCCTGAATAATCAACTATTTACTCCTCATAATCCACCATATAGATCCTACCTAGGATTTTGGTTGCTAAATACCCACCTCACTGGAAAAAAATCACATGTCTTGACCTATATTGATATTTGTGATGATCTACTCTTTTGTTTAATTTGGTATTGCATAATGGTCATAAGACTCATATGCATCTTAAAATAGAAAGGCATTGACCTCCTCGATTGCTTGTTATTGTCAAAGTACAACCAAACCTTGTTATTATATTTTCAGAAATGAACTTTGAAACTAACTTTGAAGTGCAATATTTTAATGTCTTGTCTTCTACCCATTTTCTCAAGTATTTAGTTGTAGTGATAATTTACATTGCTACAAATATTATAGCTATGGTTTGGAATGGACTAGAATGGACCGACAAGATGATTTCCCAACTATCGAATGGAATAAGCAGTAACACTAACTATAGAGGTATCTCATGTTTCTTATATGTTTTTCTTATTCTTTGACATTTATCACATGAACTTATTAAACTTTTTCAATGTTTGTGAAAAGTAGTCTACCAAAGTCAAGATTGTAAAATCTTTCTAAATATTATATCAGCTTAATAATGTCCTCCCATTGATATAGTATAAGCTTCTTCAACTATCCCATTTTCTCTCAAGTTCACGCAGATACCTTCTCAAAACATCTTCTAGACCTAACATGTAGATTTTTCCATTAATCAATGTATCATAAGCAACTCTTAAGGTTAACACCTTTTTTTTTTTTTTTATCATTGACATGCTATTTAGTGGTTATCCATCATGTAGAAACTACACAGTTTCTTCAAATTCTTTAGGAATACCTTCGACCTTGAATACATGGACACCTAGAAATCATCATTAATCCCTTTGAAATTTTATCAATCATTTTGCAAAAAATTCAAAATCAAATAGGCTTTGAACAATAACAACCACCAACATATTTTACTTTGTTAAACAAGTTTAATATTCACAAGGTACTTTAGTCCTCGAATATCTGTGTAAAACATCATTTACAAAGGGGTTAGGAAGTGAATAATGTCTAGATTCTTGGGTGGAAAATATCATACCAAAGTACGTCTCTCTATGTTGTTGAATAGTTTCTTTCAACTTTGTTCCTAGTAGATCGCCATTGATTTATAAAAATACTAACTAAAAGTTTTTACCACGATTCGGAAAAGACAAGAGGAGAGGTTTTTAAAGAATTAGCATTATCACATAAAATTGATAGGCATACTTACCCATATAGGCATTTAACTATTTTATCACATAATCAATGATTTCTTATTATTCTTTTAATAACTTATTCATGGGAAATTACAAAAGTATGCATATATATTCATTTACCATAAATAATAATTACATTTCCTCCATATTTTTAGTATCTTATGTGATACTCACTATAACTATTTTATCACATAATCAATGATTTCTTATTTTCTTTTAATAACTTATTCATGGGAAATTACAAAAATGTGCATATCTATTCATTTACCATAAATAATAATTACATTTCCTCCATATTTTTAGTATCTTATGTGATACTCACTATAACTATTTTATCACATAATCAATGATTTCTTATTATTCTTTTAATAACTTATTCATGGGAAATTACTAAAAGTGTGCATATCTATTCATTTACCATAAATAATAATTACATTTTCTTCATATTTTAGTATATTATGTGATACTCACTATATAGTGACAATTTATTGATGGGAAATTACAAAAGTGTGCATATATAGTCATTTATCATAAATAATCATTACAATTCCTTCGTAATTTTGGTATTTTATGTGATACCCACAATACGTTATACTCTTTTGACATAGTTGGAAGTTAATTTATAGAACAATGGTAGAATTATGCACTTTGGTTTATAAATGGTGGTTGTAATAAACTTAAATATGCATTTGAATACTCTCAAACAATTCAAAATGCTCTCTTCAAACAATGTTAAATTCCAAGCTTGCATTTCCCAATTAATCACATAATATTTTCACACAACAAAGCCCCAAATGATAATCTTTAACAATTAAACAACAATTAATTTACTTATTTTTTTTAATGAATGCACTTCAGGAAATAGCTTCATGGGAGCATTTTTCCTCCCATCCATAGGCACCAACTAGTGTAGGTGTCACCCCCATGCCAAACAATGAAACAACAAGGGTGAATTTACTAGATATGGCTTTGAATTTCTCACACGTAAACCACTTTTTAAATATCCCATCCAAGGAATTACATTCAATCCAATCCCACTCAACTAACCTCTCTTCCCCACTTAGTCATACATAGCACAAGGGATGGGATTTCATTCTCTACTAACCAGTCCTTTAGGTTATCCCCCTTCCCTCTAGTGGATAGGCTGGCAAGGAAAGTTTGCTTACTAAAAAATAGAGAATTTTAGCTGTAACAATTACCCATAAGTTCAACAATGTTTCCACATACATTCATGGAACAACTACAACAACATATCCCCCTTGGCAACATGCACTGACAACACCAACATTAGGGTTTTAATATTTCTGTGGTGGGAATAGTTATTAATATCGCTCGGCAAATCCATAGTGGTCATTTTGAATAGTCAACGTTTTGGATCTCCAATCAGATCCATTGTGAGGAAAAAAATTGTTTGGGTCTCCAATCAGATCCATTGTCAGGACAAAAACTGTTTGGATCTCCAACAATGGATCCAATCAGATCCATCATTTTTGTCATGACGATGGATCTGATTGGAGATCTGAAATGTTGACTATTCAAAATGACCACTATGGATTTTTCGAGCGATATTAATAACACCAACATTAACATACCAATGAAAAAATGAATAATTTTCACTAAAGCTTGAGAAAATTCCTTCCTCGACGCTTGCATGAACAATAGGATTGCATGGGGAACATGTGCCTTTCCTTAAATCTTGGGAAAATAACATATGGTCACTAAGACAAAAGGGATAGGMAAGCATAGGGTGGTGACACTTGGAAACCATAATAAAATAATATTTATTGACCACCCTACTCCCCACTCATTGGTTCATTGCCCCCATGGTGCTCCTAGGGAGTTATAACCCCAAGTACACCTTTTATTATTATATTATTAATAAAATAGTAATTCAGATATAGCCATATGAAAATCCACTTACCAAACTTATCACATACTTAAATATTGTGCTCAATGATCATAGTAGTTATTACAAGTCTTGTTTTGTAATTGGTAGTTGATTATATCCATGAAACTCGTCAGTAATCAATGAACATTCATGGCTTGCAACTTCATCAATTATCTCATCTGTAAATGAGGTCAAGAATGGGTCAATTATTGTTAGTTTACTCAAGCCTTCAAAATTGACATAAATTATTAATCTTTTGTGATATTTATTTTTCGGCTACACAACCACAGGGCTTGCCCAATCTAACCCTTTTATTGGGTATATAATGCTTATTGGTTCCATGTTATTGATTTCTTGCTTAACATTTTCATTGATTGGTTTTTCTTTAGTTATATGACATATCTCCATTTCTCTCATTTCCACAACCAATCCTTTCATGCCTTTCTAATCTTGGGAAAATACATCTTCATACACTTTCACCAGGTTGACTATTTGTTAAGTGTCATGTTATGGTGAGTGGTCTCCAATGGAAGCAATTTTAGGTTAGTCATTTTTTGAGATATCTACTTTCTTTATATTGATTTCTACATTGACTTGACCCTCTTCTCCCTTCAATTACATCTATATATTGTTGTAGAAAGTGGATTTGTTTTTCAATTGAAGCTTTTTCTTTCAAATTTCTAGTTCGTATACTATTTTCAATGGTTTATTTGTTTGTTGTATGGATTAGGCAATGTAAAAACCCACCAAAAAATTACTCATGTGGTGGGAGGAACCCACCTCCCAAACAAAAAAAGAGCCCTCACAAACACAAAGATGACCCTCTAAGTTTAATTCCCCTAAAACAAAGTCACTAGGAGCCAAATCAAATCTAAACTTGCCAACAAAAGAGTCCATAGACCAAAAAAAACACCATGGAAAGTAACTAGAAAAATGACTAAACTTGTTATTAAAAATAGGAAATTTGTCAAAAAAAAGTATTAAATCGACATTTTATAAACTAAAGTTTTTTACCACTTTCAAATGGAAAACCACAAACCACTGAAGAGAAATCTTCAAATCTAAGGAAAACAAATTCCTATTTTAACAAAACAAACGTAAAATATAACTAAAAGGATCATTTCAAACACAATGGAATGGTCATATTTCCTAAAAAATGTATAGATTTCTCGGGGGGGAAATAACAAGCTTACATATTCAAGAGTTGATAATTGGAGTTCTAGAGGTCTGACTGGAGTGATGAAAGAAGATATTTGAGCTCTTCCAATACTCAAAATATATACTAGGCTCAATCTTGCAAATGAACAAATATCTTCAACATTCATTCAAAAACAGTTACAATAGGCTACCTTAACCTTAAACAAAATAGGAGCTAACCTCACAAACACTTTGATACCATGTTGAAATCAATAGGTGAGAAACGATAGGAATGAACACCACAAAGAAATAAAGCACACAAATCAAATATCAAGACACTGATATTTATATGGTAAAATCCATAAAGAAGGAAACATCCATAGAGCAACAAAGAAGTCATATTACTTCTCAAGAAGGAAATGCTACATCTAGTACAATACTCTCTATCATGCAACAATAGGCTAGTGTCTCTAATAAATGATTGTTCATGATATTTTAGTAGAGATCATGGACCAATAACTTTAAATGACACAAATCAAGTGTTGATACAATTAATAATATGAAGATCGAAGAATCGCCTATGCACAAGATAGAATTATTATAGTCAGATAACTCAAATGCAAAATCACACTAAATAAACACTTGACTGGTACGTTAGACCAAGTTTGTCTTAAATAATTCGTAATTTATAATATCCTAACACTTCTAATTAGTTATGAATAAAATTATTGAATAGTTCTACAATTGTTCGAGAAAAACATGTTGGTGCATTGGCAAGAGAAAATGGCAATCTTCAAGAAGCTCAACCCCCCATTTAGTCACACATTAGTAAATAGGTTGTCATTTTCTCTTATAAATACTGGATTATATCCCAAATACCGATGAAGGAAGGAATATATTCCTCTTCCCGCGGCTTCTCCTAATAGTTCCTCTATAAAAGGAGATATAATTGGTTCCTTAATCGTTACTCAGTTTAGCTTTTGAAATTCACATAAATCCTTAGATTTCCATTCTTTTTCTAAGCCACCATAATCAACAACACCTATCCACTCTCCCTTATTAAATAAAATATGTAATCATCTAGAAACTTCTAAAGTTATTCTTAAAATTTTATTTTTTACTTTGTGTTCATCCTATATGGTCTCTTCCTTATCATGTTTGCATCAAGTTGTAATTAAATACAAAGTTCCTTCCTTATCATTTTTGCATCAAGTTGTAATTAAATACACAATTCCCCAAATTCTTTAGAGATACCTTTCATATCATGGGATATATAGGTGAATAGATCAATGAACTTCCTAAACAAGGTTATTCTCAGGCTATCATAATGTCATCTTGATAATCAACTATTTCTAGAGTCTAAGATCTTCTCCCTCCTTGAAAATATGGATGTTGATTGATGTTCCTCCAATTCCATCTATCCATTATCAATTTGCTAGTTCTTCCATATTAATCATTGTAACTAGAACTTCTTGATATGACGATTATATTTCCTAAAACGTTTAATTGATAGGTGGCATATGAACCATTCCATTTGTATGGGTTCTAGAAATTGATATTCATATCGCCAAATAATTCCTTAAGCTGAGAGTAATAATGGTTGACACTCTTTCCTCACAATTATCTAGTTTTCCCAAGTCGTGTGAAGGTTAAGGATTTATCATGGGGAATTGATCAAGCATATTGACCCAATTCCTGAAGGGTTGTGAAGGGTTGTTTCCTGCCATATTTTTGCTACCAATTAAGTGTGCGGTGCTACAAGGTTCCTTTAAATGTTATCCACTTTAGTGATAAGTCATCTTCCCCTTTTAACTCCTAAAAGGTATTATGTGTTAACAAATTGTCTTATGCATTTCCTTTCCCATCAAAATGTGGGTATCTTAGAGATATTACTCCAATTCTTTATTCATTCCTTTCTTCACTTCCTCTCCTCATAGTACAAGTCTCTATACAAATA
>SNQJ01S0036200.1:13445-25232 GCA_010110895.2 Picea sitchensis
TAGGGTTGTTGACTAATCCAGGTCATTGGGTTAGGTTTGTGGATGCCGCTGGCTCCTATATGTATATTGTATTGTAAACAATGTATCACTATGAATGAATATAGAATATGCTAGTTTTCCCGGTTTGGGTTTCCAGGGGAAAAGTATCTGTATAATGTTTGTATTTTCCATTGTATCTTTTCTGTTCTTTTACTGAAAACTTGTTTGCATTAAATATTGTACAAGGTTAAAATCTACAATAGGGACTTTTTCAGCTTGCATACCAGCTCCTTCTTTCCCTTCACAACAAAGCCTTGTAGATGCTTCATATAGATTTCTTCTTCCACATCCCCATGTAGTAATGTTGTTTTCACATCCATATATTCTACCTCAAACTCAAATGAAACAACAACAGATAACATAAATCTTATAGAAGCTAACTTGGCAACAGGAGAAAAAATATCACCAAAACCTATTCCCTCAACCTAGGAATAACCCTTTGCTACTAACTGAGCTTTGTATTTCTCCACTTTGCCTTCTAAATTCAACTTCTTTTTAAATACCCATCTGCTTCCAATGGGCTTTCTTCCAGTCAAAAAAACACTAGATCCCAAGCCTCATTCTTATCTAAGGCTGCCATTTCTTAATCCATGGCATTTTTCCAGGGATTTCCATCTTCTGAATCCACTGCCTCCTTGATAGTTCTAGAATCATCATTAGTAATAGACAAAGAAAAATTTGAACGAAAATCAGATGGAGTATACCTTTCCAGTAGCCTTGTTTCTCGAATCAATCTCCTCAATACTGGAGTATGAGGATATTCTTCTTCTGATTCATGTTCTTTTGTAGAGTTTGATTCATTATCCTTTAAATCAAACTCTATTTTCTTTGTTTCTTCCTTACTTGGTAGGACTTTATGTTTAACAACATCCTTCATTTCTCTAAATACCACATTACATCTATACACAACCTTCTTAGTTTCTGGGTTCCAAAGATTATAACCTTTGAGGCCATATTTATACCCAATAAAGGTACACTTTTCAGCCTTCTTATCCAACTTACTCTTATTTTCCTTTGGAACATGAACATAGGCCTCACAGCTAAATACCTTGAGATGTGTGAGAGAAGGTTTCTTACCAATCCATATCTCTTGTTGAGTCTTGTCATCTTGTCTTGATGAGGGTGATATGTTGACCAAGCAACATGCAGTACCCACTGCCTCTACCCATAATTATTGCCCCGACCCGACAACACAGAGCATGCACCTTGCTTTTTCCATTATTTTCTTGTTCATTCTTTCTACAACTCCATTCTGCTAAGGTGTATATGGAGTAGTATTCTACCTCGCTATACTGCACTTCTTACATAATTCTTAAAATTCATTCCCGCAGAACTCTCCGCCATTATATGTCCTCAACACCTTAATTATTTTCTTAGTTTGATTCTCAACAAGAGCCTTAAACTCTTTAAACCTATCAAAGACTTCAGATTTCTTCCTAAGGAAATATATCCAATTATTCCTCGAGAAGTCATCTATAAATGAGACATAGTACATAGATTTTCCTAATGATGGAACAGACAAAGGTCCAAACACATCACTGTGAACTAGCTGTAAAATTCCTTTTGACCTTGTTGCACTAGAGGGGAATCTTACCCGATTATGCTTCCCATATACACAATGTTCACAAAAATCAAAATCCAAATAACAGTTAGACATACCTTCAACCATACCTTTACCGTGTAGTAGTCGAAGACCCTTCTCTCTGATATGCCTCATCCTTTGATGCCACATCATAAACTTTTCTCCAGAGCCTGTAATATTTTTTTCTTCTTCAACTCCAATATCAAGAAAAATGGAACTATTACACCCATCACTAATAGTTCTTCTTTGCAGCTTATACAGAGTTCGAAACCAAACTCCCTTAAGCAACACCAATGCTCCTCGAACCATCCTGCAAGTTTCCTTTTCAAATATTGTTTTTACCCCTGCATCATCCATTTTTCTTACAGAAATCAAATTTTTGGCCAAACCTAGGATGTGTAGAACACCGGGTAGTATTCTAATCCTTCCAAATATGAGCCTCAACTTGACTTTTCCTCATCCTATGATTCTGGTTGTTGAGTCTTCACCTAGGAAAACATTACCTCCATCATACCTTTCATATTCATAGAACCACTCCATGTGGGGAGTTATATAAAAGGATGCACCTGAGTCAACCAACCATGCCTCATGATATGCATGTGTCCTTGAAGAAGCCAAGTACACATCCCCTCCTTCTTCCTTGGAGGTCTTTTCTTGTGTAGAAGGAGATTCTTCATATCCCTTCTTTTTCTCAGTTTTGGATCTACATTGCTTCTTGTAGTGCCCTTATTTTCCATATCTCCAACACACCTTTACAAACTTTCTAGGAGATTTAGATCTACCCTTAGACTTAGACCTCCCAATTGAGGACTTAGATCTATTTCTTTCCTGGGAGTGTCCTCTTGCAAATAATGCATCTTTGCTCTGTCCTTCCATGTTCTTCTGTCACATCTCCTCCAAAAAAAAGGATGAGACCACTTCATCAAACTTCAAGGCAGTTGTATTACTACCTATGGCCATAACTAGACTATCCCACGAGTCTGGTAAAGAGAACAATAAACTAACACACTTATCTTCATATGAAATTTTAATCTCAACAGATACTGACTGACTTGCCACAGTATTGAAGGCGTTCAAATTCTCTGCCACCGAGTCTCCATCTCTAATCCTCAGGTTATACAACTTCTTTCTCAATAAAAAATTATTTACTAGGGACTTAGACTAATACAACTTCCCCAACTTATCCCATAAATCTTTGGTTGTAGCTTCCTCTGACACATTCAGTAATACTAAATTTGAGAGACACAATTAGATTGTGCTCTTCGCCTTCCGATCCAAATTTTTCCAGTCATCTGCTGAATTTCATGTAGGTGCAGTACCTAGATCCATCGCGATCCACTAATATTTGTCCACCAACAAATCTTCCATCTTGAGCTTCCACAACTCAAAAATTTTCCCATTAAACTTCTCGATCTCCATTTTCGAGCTGCTCGCCATTTATTTTCACCTAAAAAATCAATACCACAGATCTCCCACTGTAACAAGTCTTATCACAGTCCCAAGCCAAACCCTTGACCATAAAGGCATCCCCCTGAAGCCAACAAAGCTCTGATACCAAATGTAGATTTTTACCTTGTACAATTTTTTACTGCAAATAAATTTTCAATAAAAGAATAGAAAATATACAATGGCAAATGCACACATTACACTGAGATTTTTTTCCTTGGAAACCCAAATCGAGAAAACCAACATATTATATATTTGTTCATAGTGATACATTGTTTACAATACAATATACATATAGGAGAAAGCGACATCCAAAACCCAAACCTAATGACCTGGATTAGTCAACAACCCTAATTCCTTAACCGGAAATAGAAAACCATTGGAAAAAACCATGGGCCGAAAAACTGCCCAACAATGGACATGAAAAATGAGGCAAACATGTTACACGTTTCCCGAGGAAAAAAAAATTCTTGGGGGCACTGCCCCTGAACCCCCGCGTAGGGGGGCTAGCGCCCCCCCAATGCAACATAGGAGACACTATAGCTAGTCATGCAAACAATATAACACATACCCAACAACGTTCACAAAAAATCAAAATCAAGGGTGCAATTAGACATACCTTCAAACATACCTTTACTATGTAGTGTTCAAAGGCCCTTTTCTCCAATATGTCGTATTCTTTGAAGCAATAGCATGGTATTCTTTCCAGGGACAAAATGGATCTTGTCTTCTTTATTTCTATGCTCGGGGACAACAAAGGTGTTACACCCACCAATATAAGTTCTTCCCAAAAACTTGTACATAGTTCCACATCGAACTCCCCTCATCAACACCATTGCTTCTTTGACCATCTTTCAAGTTCCCTTTCCCAATAAAGTATCCACACTTGCATCATCAAACTTACTTATAGAAATTATGCTCCTATCTAGATTTGGGATGTGCATAACTCTAGGGAGATTTCTAATCCTTCCATCTTTCAACAATATCTTAACTCTTCCACGTCCCATAATTATGGTTGTCGAGTCATCTCCTAGGAAGACAACACCACCATCATACTTTTCATATTCACTAAACCACTCTCTATGAGGATGTATATGAAATGATGCACCTGAGTCAATCAACCATACATCACGTTCTGCATGTGTACTTATAGATGCCAGGTAAACATCACCTCCTTCTTCTATGGAGGTTTTTGCCTCTATGGAAGAGGAATCATAAGATCCCTTTTCTTTTCTTATACCTGCAATATTTCTTATAATGCCCAACTTTACCACATTTCCAACACTTCCTCAAATATTTTCCTAGGGATTTATATCTACCTTTAGATTTAGATCCCCCTCAAAGACATATTTGTATCCCTATATTTGGGATGACCTCTTACAAATAAAGCATCTATGCTATGGCTATCCATTCTTTTCCACCTCATCTCTTATGATAACAAGGATGAAACCACATCCTCATACTTCAATGCAAATTGAGTAGTACTACCAATTTCTACAACTAGATTATCCCAAGAGCCTAGAAAAGAACATAACAAATTAATACAATTATCTTCTTCCACAAGAGTAATATTAACATATCCAAGTTGACTTACCATAACATTTAAGGAATTTAGATGCTATGCCATAGAATCTCCATTTTCCATCCTAAGATGATACAACTTCTTTTGAAGAAACACCTTGTTTACCAGGGACTTTGAATGATACAAATTCCCCAAATTTTTCCATAGTTCCTTGACTGTAGATTTCCTTGACACATTTAATAACAATGAATCAGCCAGGCAGAGTCGAATCATACTCCTTGCTCTTTTATCTAGCTTCTCCCAATCTTCTTGTGACATAGTATTAGATTGAGTACTAGTAATTTGGGTACTAATATTTTGTGTACCGATAGGCTATGTACTAGTAGGTCATGTACCAAAATCCACAATGAGTCAATTGTTCTTTGTCTACAAGAACGTCCTCCATATTGAGCTTCCATAGCTCAAATTTTTTACTGTTGAACTTCTTAATCTCGATTCTAGAACTACACACCATTATCTTTCAACACACAAATCACCACTACAAAGCTCTGACTGAACCTAGGTTTATCACAGACCCAAGATAAACTTTATCTATGAAGACCAAGCCAAACCCTCAGCAACAAAGGCATCCACTTGAATCCAAAAACGTGCTTTGACACCACATATAATTTCTAAACATGTGAAGTAAAGAAATTCATATAGATTCTCAATAAAACAAAAATTAATCAATGGCTCACACATATAGTACACAATGATTTACGTCGAAAACTCTTAACTGGGAGAAAACCAGTCTTCCTTGGTGCCACACCTCTAAAATATTCATTGTATTAATTTCACCATTCGCAATACAATATATACACAATATTTTAGGTATTAAGAACCTACCAAAACCCTAATCCATTAATCCAGGATTAATTTAGAAAACCGCTAGAAAGAGAAAGAACACTAAAATAACAAAAACCGCCCCAAAAACAATTTGAGGCGCTGCCCTGAACGCTTCGCGTAACAAGGGGGGAAATCCTACCCCCCCTGGGACCCCCCTAGGAAAGTTACCTACACACACTCCCACAAATAACGATAGGTGATGGGATCGTCAAACGCAGTCATCAAATCTGACATGCCCCCCCACACACATGCAAAGAATATAACACCAACCCAAAACATGGAAGGCTAGGGTTTAAAAATGTCTAGACAAGTTTTTAATATATTCAATTTGATAGGAGAGATTTCCATAATTAGGACATGGATTATGCTAGGGTGTAGTCCAGATCACAACCCTATTATTTTCCAAATGGATAGACAAAATGAAAATCCAACCACTCCCTTCAAATTCAATACCCAATGGTTGTAGGAGGAGGGAATTTTAGAGCTAGTTAGAAGAATATCATAGGAGGAGAAGAATCTCCTTAAAGGATCAAAGACACAGAGATAAAAATGTTTGATTGGAAAGAGGCTAAGTGGTGGATGAAAAATAGGGTTGTGTGGATTGAGAAGGGTGATGAAAATACAAAGTTATTCCACAACTTTTCTAATCATAGGAAAATGGTTAATACCATTTGGGAACTGAAAGACCATGAAGGTCAATCCATTGAAAACTTCAAAGATTTGGTTTCTTTGGGTGTGAATCACTTCCAAAATATTTACAAGGAACTAGTCTAAGTGATTGTTGCAGAATTTTTGAAGCTATCTTCTTATTTTCCTACTTTTGTTAATGAATAAGACAATTATTTAATGATGGAAGATGTCTTCGAAGATGAATTAAAATCTAAGTTTGGCTTCTATCAAAAAATATAAGATCCTAGGGATATATGGGTGGATGGTTGAATTCTTTATTGCCTTTTATGACCTATTGGAATAAGATCTTATGATGGTGATGGAAGAGGCAAGAGTGTTAGACAAGATTTTGGGTGCAATCAATTCTACTCTCTTAACCTTGACTCCTAAAAAGGACAGGCCATCTTACTATGATGATTTTAGACCCATATCTTTATGTATTTGTCTATATAAAATTATATCAAAGATCCAGGTTGTCAGACTAAAATGATTTTTTTTTAAAGTCATCTCACAAGAGCAATTTGGTTTTCTAGTAAGGAGATAGATTTTTGAAGTGATAGGAGTTGCCTAGGAAGGGATTCATACAATCAAGATTAAAAATTTCCCTTCTATGGTCTTAAAACTTAATCTCTCCAAAGTGTAGGAAAACATGAGCTAGCCAAACCTATGTTTGTTGCTAATGCATGTTCTCTTTAGCTTGTTGGTGATTGCACGAATCATGAGATGTATATCCATGGTTTCTTATGCTTTACTGATTCACATATCAACTATAACTTTCTTTACTCCCTTAAGGGGATAGTTACAATGGTGTCCACTTTTCCCTTTTCCTTTTCTCCTAGTTGCAGAGGGGCTAAGTAGATCTATTATGGAAACAAAGAGGCAAGGGATTATATCTGAAATTGTAATTGGAGATAGGATTCACTTAACATATTTACTCGTTGTCGATGATATGTTGTTATTTACGAATGGAAATGATTGGGAAGTTAGAGAGTTGCAATAAATTTTAAATATATATGGTATAGCTAATGGGATGGAATTAAATGTTTAAAATTCCATGATTTGTTTTTTTTGGTTTGGAGAGTGTTACTCCTCATATACACATGAGTGGTAATTATGCTTTCAAGGGTAAATTTCAAGTAATTTTATTGGATTAAGGATGTTTGAGCCTAGTGGTCCTTCTTCATGGATCACGAGATTGATGAGCTCGGTGGAATCCTTGGTTTCTTTCGTGGTGATCACATGCTCCTTGGTGTCGATTGCTGATGATGACATCCAAATTTAATGATTGGCTCCTTGGTTGAGTTGGTGTTGCACTCTTCATGATCACTTGATGCTTAAATGGTGATGACATCTTCCTTGATGCTACATGCTACATGGATTAGCTAAGTAGATAATTATGTTTCATTAAAAATGTTAATATGATAGTGCCAGTGTTCATTTCTTTCTGTAGCTTATGAGTAATTTGTGTAATGATACATATATTATAAAGGGGACATCCCCTTTTAGCATTAACTATCATACAAAGAAGCAAAATTGAAAGGGGATCACCCCTTTTATAACCTAACCATGAAAAGGGATCACCCGTTTTACAACGTTACCATGACGAAGATATAAGGCAAAATTTAAAAAAAGGGGGCCACCCCTTTACATTTTAACAAACACCATTGTAAAGGCAAACGACAAAGTTATATTATAAAATCAAGTAAAAGAAAAGCAAAAGGATGTCATCCTAAAGTGTCCTCCCGCTCCCTTATCTTATGGATTTCATCCTAAAGTGTCCCCCCTTATCTTATGCAATGACATGATTAAACAAGTGTTGCATTGCAACTTAGTCCCTGTCAAACAAAGTTGCATTGTTGCCCAAACCATTCATGAAGGTAGTCGCTATGTAGTAGGGTCGGGTATAAAATGTATATTTTAAAATTCGTTTTCAAGGAAAAACAGATCTTCCCTTTCTCTAAATATTATACCTAGTCCTTGTTCTTGTACTTAAAAAAGGATTTGTTACTGATAAGAGGAATGAGAAAGACTGAGTAATTGACAATGGAATGCAATACAATAAAACTGAAATAAAACTGAAATTAGAGAAATTATTATGCCAAAAATTCCACAGGGATTAAAACTATAAGGTCGAAGTTATAGTATTGCTCTTTTAAGGCTATTTTAAACATATCAAAATTAGCTAAACTTGGGACCATGATGTACAAGCTGATATTTGAACCATGCAGTCTAACAAAACTGAAAATTTGGATGCATCCAACAGTTCCTACTACAATTTCATGCTAAAATTAATTAGGACCACTTAGGAGCATGTTTATGATATTACATACTGACTTTGTCGAATTACAATAGTTGTAGAAGACCGATTTAAAGCAAATTTTATAAAATTGTGAAGTTCATTGAGCTCTACATCATGCATACATTCGGTACTTCCAGGATTGTAAGAAAAATACAAAGATTGTAATCAAATCCCTTGCCATAGATATTGTAATTACTCTTCTAAGGTTGTCGATACTTAATGTTTTGGAGATTACTTTTAAACCGTCAAGACTCGAACTATGATTTACAATGCAGTTTAGCAACATTTCCTCAGAGTTGATGCTCGAGGAAAATAGAGTCAGAAGCTACAGACTGTAATTTTCAATGTTTTTTTATTTTACTTGAGCATTCAATGTAATTTTCACTTTGTATGATTGTATATTCTTAAATGATTTTATCGGTAGGCCTTTGTATAAAAAATGATGAGGAAACAATAATATGCAATCTCGGGTCAACTCCACAACTTTGCAAATCTATGGCAAAAATATGAGGATGTGGAAAAAAGGAAGAAGAAAAAAAATATTATCTAAAATCTTCCTGCAATACAATCATTAATACTAGTATGGCTAAAGGAAAACACCTACTACATTTGGCTAAAGGAAAATGCCTGCTACATTGCATTCTTAAGTTGACTGCCCATTTATGCAAATCTGGCTAGCTTGTCTTCCTTCCTTTCTGGTCTGTCTTTGTTGTGTTCCTTCGGGGGTGGATGGGTGAGTGAGCGGTGGGGTGCGTGCATTAGGGGGAGAGTGGGTGGTGGGGTATGGAGTTGGAGATGTGTTGTTTCAAACATGGAGAGTAGTATCCCATTTTGAGAAGCCTCTTTGGATTTAATGTATGGATAGATTGGTGCGTGGGTGGATTAGCACCCTCTTCAATAAGTAAGAAGGGTTAGTCAATGCCTTTTCAAAGGGGTAGTTATTGATAAAATGAGAAGCAGAGAATACAAAGAAAGAGCAAAGAAGAAATCATATTCATTATATTGAGTATATGAGAAAAGAGTACATTAAGAAAAAGGAAAAGAGTTTAGCTAGATAGGCTCAAGAAAATCAAGAAACAAAAGTACAGCTGGCCAGGACAACTGGCAATGTACAATCAGACTGTTGAGGTTACATTATATTTAACACTCCCTCTTAAGCTCAACAGTTACAAACATTAGCACTGATAATGCCCAAGTGTTGTCTCTGAAAATCAAAATTGGATTTTTCCAGTGGCTTTGTGAAAATATCTGTGAGCTGATCTTGAGAACCACATAATTGAAGCGCTATTGATCTGGATTATTTTCAGCACGAAATGAGAGCGGAGATATAATAATGAAATGCACAGAGATATCACGTATATCCAATAATATAACATAAATATATTAGAGATGCAACCATAAACACAAAGATACGTTAATAAATGATTTCTATTAATGAAAGAAATGTATAGAGACTATAAAAATACAGAGTGAAAGACTCACTAGAATGGTGGCAGCTTATCTCTGAGAAGAGATGTGACGGCTACTCACATTCTCAAGAAGATGATTACAATGAGGCTCTAAAGGCCTTTTTACAATAAACAAGAATGCCAAAAACTCTAGACATCCAAAAACCTAACCCTAGGAGATGAAGCGCCAAAAGTCATGTGGGCCCCGTTTGGGTAAGTTAGTACATCAACTTCCCGAGGTCGTAACTTTTGCATACGATCTCCGTTTTAGGCGTATGATAGCTCATTGGAAAGGTATCGACGAGGAAATTCATTTTTGGGGCTCAATCATTCCTTCAATTATAATTGAGAACCTCAATCTCGAAAAACCTTCATTTAGGCCCTCAAAATGGCCCCAGAAGTTAAAACCTGCTAAAAATAGTAAATTTCCAAAATTGCCAGAAAATTGTTTTGAGCCAGTCGGAAAATGTGGGTGGCCACCAATATCCACTTGGATCAAATATGCCACCATTATTGACAAGATCACGAATGAAGTGAAAGTGAGTGTCAATATGCTTGATTTTCTTGTGAAACACATGATTTTTGGATAGAGCAATTGTTGAGGTGTTGTCACATAAGATAGGAGTTGGCTCATTTTCTGTGTGTGACATATCATTCAACATTATTATCATCCACATATCTTGATAGGAAGCTGATGTAGCAGCGACATACTCTACCTCTGCAGAAGATATTGATACAATGGGTTGCTTCTTTGATGCCCATGAAATCAGGTTCACGCCCTGGTGAAAAACATGTCTTGAGGTGCTCTTTCTGTCATTTAGGCTACCAGCAAAATCACTGTCTGTGTAACCAGAGAGATGATTATCATCAGAATGAGTTTACCATAAGCCAAAATTGAGATTTCCCGCAACATATCTCAGAATCCTTTTCGCCATATTCTAGTGAGAATTTTTGGGGGATTCCATAAACTTGGAAACAAGGCTGGTTGGATACATTATATCAGGCCTAGTTGTTGTAAGATACAACAAACTTCCTACTAAGATTTTGTACAGGGTAGAATCCACTATAGGTCCTTCATCTTTCTTTCTCAATTTTGTGGCTAGGGGTATAGGAGTTTCTGCTGGATTGCAGTCTTCCATGCAAAATCTTTTGATGATGTCTGTTGCATACTTTTGCTGACAGACAAAAATGCCTTTGGTTGATTGATCAACCTCAATTCCCAGAAAATATTTCATTATGCCAAGATCTGTCATTTCAAACTCAGATTGCATGGCATGTTTAAAACTGGTTAACTCAAGATTTCCAGTATATATCATGTCATCAACATATAAACATACAATCAGAATTTTACCATGCTGATTCATTTTGGTGTATAAAGTTGGCTCATTTTGGCTTCTGCTAAAACCACTTTTGATCAGGTAAGTGTCAATTTTGCTGTACCAAGCTCCTGGAGCTTGTTTTAAGCCATACAGGTCTTTCTTCAACCGATATAATTTGGCTGGTTGTTCTTTGACTTCAAATCCAGGTGGCTGATCCACATAGACCTATTCTTCTAAGACACCATTTAGGAAAGATGACTTGACATCCATCTGGTATACTTGCCATTTGTGTTGAGTTGCTATGGATAAGAGAGTCCTTACAATGTCTAACCTTTCTACTGGAGCAAATGTTTTACCATAATCAGTACCTTGTTGTTGTGAGAATCCTTTGGCAACAAGTCTTGCCTTGTGCTTTTCAATCTTCCCCTTTTCCTTTAGTTTATTTTTGTAAACCCACTTGACACCAATACTTTTCTTGTGTCTAGGAAAATCAACAAGATCCCATGTCTTATTCTTCTCAATGGAGTCAATCTCTTGGTTCATGGCTTGAACCCAATGTGGATCCTTAGTTGCCTCTT
>SNQJ01S0036200.1:25255-68121 GCA_010110895.2 Picea sitchensis
GTTGACATGACATTAAAGCAAAAAGGTTGTGATGTTCAATGTCATCCAACTGCTGATGGATTTCTCTCAAACTTCAAGTTCTCTGATTTTGAAGTTCAGAGGATGAGTCTCTGCTTGAAGTTGAGTGATACTGAGAATTTTTAGATTGTCCTTGTACCTACAATATTGAAAGGGTAGGTTGAGGTATTGGCTGTCCCGAGTCTTCTGCATTTTCAAGACTGGGCAGCAATGGATTTTGACTGTCCATTTGCTGATTTTCAGATTCATTCCAGAGTTAATTTTCCAGAAATTTTACATCTCTGCTGAGAATTAATTTCTTTGAGATTGGATTGTAAAGCCTGTAAGATTTTCATGTTTCATTGTATCCAGTAAAGATACATTTCTCACTTTTGTCATCCAGTTTCTTCCTTAATTTGGAAGGTATGTGAGCGTATGCTATGCATCCAAATGTCCTTAGATGAACAACATTTAGCTTTGTCCCACTCCATGCTTCTTGAGGGACCTTCATCTTTAGAATGGTGGTTGGAGATCTATTCAAGAGATAAGCTGAGCATGCTACTACTTCATCCCAAAAAGTATTTGACAAACATTTCTCTTTGAGTAGGCTTCTTGCCATGTTCATTATTGTCTGATTTTTCCTTTCATCCACTCCATTATGTTGTGGAGTATACCCAGATGTAGATTGCATGATGATGCCTTGTGATTTGCAGAAATTTGTAAATTCTTTGGAGTTGTATTCTCCTCCTCCATCTGACCTGATTGCTTTTACATATTTTCCACTCTGTTTTTCAGCTTCTACTTTGAATTCTTTGAATTTTGCATCTACTTCTACGTTAGAAAATAAAAGCTACCACCTATTGAATATGTTTTCATTGGGCCACATAGGTCAGTGTGAACAATTTCGAGATGTTGTTTGGCTTGAGTGGAGGACTGTGGAAAACTAGTTCTGTTATGTTTTCCAAGTATGCAAGACTGACATGGGGGAGTTTTCTCTTTGAAGACAGGGAGACCTTTACCCATGGAGTGCTTTTGTAAAAGACTTAGACTCTGAAAGGGTAGATGTCCAAATCTTGTATGCCAAACCATAGTTTCATTGGGGGTGGATGCACTTTGTGCATATGTTTGGATCAGATTTGTTGTTTTGAGGTTGAGGGGAAACATCCTATTCTAAGTCATGTGGATTTCAGAAATCAATTTTTTGTTGGGGGTTTTATCATATATCCTACATGATGCTCCCTCAAAAAGTACCTTATATCCATGTTCAATGAGTTGTCCTACACTTAACAGGTTATGTTTCGGATATGGAACATCATAGACATTGTTTATGTCTTTCTTTATATTTTGTTTAGTAAGAATAGGTACAGTTCCTTTTCCTTAAACTTTGACTAAAGAATCATTTCCAAGTGTAATATCAGAGGAAATTGAAGAATCAATGCATGAGAGTAAATCTTTGTTACCTGTCATGTGATTGTTGCATCCACTGTCCAGCAACCAGAGATCTTTATGTTGTTCTTCAGTTTTGTGACATGAGAGAAACATACCTTATGAGGTTTCTCCTGTATGTTTTGAGACATGTGATTTGCCTGAGAGCCGATCTTCTTGCTTCTTCCAACATTCAGATTCATAGTGTCCAAACTTTTTGCAGTAATAGAATTGTAAGCTTGATTTGTCATTTGATCTTCTCCCTCTGCCTCTCTGAGGCTGGCAATTCTAATTCTGGTTCTGTTGTCTGTGACCTTGGAAAGATTGATTCAGGTTTTGTTGTCTGTGACCTCCACTTGAGTGAGGGAGACTTGGATTGATCCCTCTTCCTTGGTGACCTGTGAATCTTCCTCTGCCTCTCCCTTTGCTGAAAGAGAATTGAGTTTTGAAGGGATTGGCGATTGACTCATTTGTGAGATGCAGTCTGGTCTCGTGTGTCAACAGAGAACCAATTAGTTCATCTATTAAAAAACTTGACAGATCCTTGGATTCAAGGATTTCTGTAACGACCATTTCGAATTTCTTTGGTAAAATTCTGAGGACTTTCTCAACAATGTGTTGATCAGGGATGGCTTCACTAGTCAATCAGATCTGGTTCACGATTCCCATGACTCTGGTCATAAACTGATCAACATTTTCAGACTTTGTCATTCTTAAAGTCTTGAATTGCGTTTGCAAGGTCTATAGTTTGACTGTTTTGACCCTGTCATTTCCTTGGTAGGTTGATTTAAGGATGTCCCAGGCCTGTTTTGAAGTAACAATGCCTGTGATTTTTGAGAAAATCGAGTCATCCACTGAATTCAGAATCCATAATTTTGCCTTGTTTTCTTTGCTCCTTTGTGTTGCCTGAGCAGTTCTCTGTTGGTTGGTCATGGCATCAAGGTCTGCTAGATCTGGTTCCACATATCCAAGATCCACTGGATCCCAACACTCTTGTGCTTGCAAGAATGATCTTATTCGAAGAGACCAAAACTCATAATTCTTTCCAAGAAGAATCGGTCCTTGATTTGGTCCTAAATTGCTAGACATGCCATCTTTTTAAAAAATTTAACAAAACAAGAAATATTGTTAGAAAATTTTGTGTTTACCTATTTCCTGTGCATAAAAGAAGGTCTTTGAAGTTCTTTAAGTGAGTTCAGACCAAAATATGTAGTGTAGACTACTTCTTTGATTTTGATTTGGCTGGATCTGACTATCTGAGCGAAAGATCTACTGATTCAGGGCTCTGAGCTCTGTTATTTTGCAACTGTAACAACTCTAATGGTAGAATCAATCCAAATGCGAACTCAGCCCTACACAAATAAACATTGAGTGCATGCTCCTTCTCCACATGACCACTGGCTTAGCCCATAAAGGGCGCGTCATGTTTCGCGACCTCGAGAGTATTGGCATGTGAGCCACTCCTAACTCTCCAACTCCTGAACTCCGAAAGGGGCTTAACGAGCCCTCAACTCCTCTCGTATCCTTCCTCCACATGACCATGGATCTATGACCATAGTCCACTTTTTGGGATCTATGTTCGTGAAGTTGCGATGTAACTCCAACCTTTCCTCCTTGAAATCCTGAAATTCAGAACTCTGATCCATCCTCTGTTATGGATTGACGGTCCAGATCCTCCTATGATATGATGGTTCAGATCCTTTCAAGATTTCACAGATCGGTATTTCATGACCTTTGAAATCTCGTCACGATGTTCTCCAAACCCTGAACTCTGAAATGCCGAAATTTTGGAGCCTCCCAAATCAACGGTTCACGCTCCTTTGGATTTGACGGTCCATATTTCGTCAGGATTTCACATTTCACGAAGTCAAAGGATGGAGCACCTCTTTCCTCCTAATTCCTGATTTCTCGATCACGTCAAATCGATGGCTCACGATCTTTCTTGATCCAACGGCTCAAATCGAGTCGTGATTTCACGATTCACGAATTCTCACCGCCGGGTTCTCTAACCTTTAATCCCTGCGAGTCAATGAAATGCCGAGATCTTTCCATGTGTGCTCCTTGTTGGACGGTCCCAACGATTTCGGGATTTCGCGACTTCGCAAGTAGGATTTTCTCCTGTGTGCTCCAGAGGACTAAACCTCGTGCACTTTCTCCCGAATCCGATGGCTATCGGTCCTCTGCGCTAGATCTGACGGCTGAAAGAATTTTTCCTTTTTTGCGCACTCCTCATCCTTTCTTAACTCGATTGATTGCTCATATCTGTCCGCAGGGCCGATATTACGAATTTTTTGTTTGTCCTTTGCTGCTTTGGCTTGTCCTTTGGCAATCTTTGCAGAATTCTCTCTGTAAGAAAGAATTTCATGAATTCTTTAAAGAAATTATGAAGTTTTTTCTCTTCTACAGCTCTGTTTCCTCAAGATTTTACAAATTTCACGATTCTTTTCCTTCTGCAGCTATGTTTCCTCAATATTTTATGAATTTCACGATTTTTTGCCTTCCAAAACTTTTCTTCCTCAATATCTTGAGCATGTTGTGCTCTGCATCCTCATGTTTTCTTTCTGCAATGATCTTTTGAGTGGATGGCAGAATGTATGTTGTTCTCCAAGCTCTATGAAGAATCTCGCGTCTTGAGCTCTCGTTGAAAGTTAAATTTCTTTGCTACTTAGGATCAGGCTGCTCTCCAAACTATGTGAATAGGCTTGCATCTGAAGCTCTGATACCATGATAAAATGAGAAGAAGAGAATACAAAGAAAGAGAAAAGAAGAAATCAAATTCAGTATATTGAGTATATGAGAAAAGAGTACATTGAGAAAAGGGAAAAGAGATGAGCTAGATAGGCTCAAGCAAATCAAGAAACTAAAGTACATCTGGCAGTGTACAATAACATTGTTGAGGTTACATTATATTTAATAGTTATTTCATTTATCACCCTTTATTTCTTCCCCTCAAAGAAATAAAGAAGGTAAGGTTATCGCTGAAGATAAGGAAGCATAGAAGCATGGTATTTATTTCCTTAGCTTTACGACTAAATGGTATTCGTCCCCATGCGTCGCCCAACCATTTCATTCACAATCAATAAAAAATATGTGTATGAGTGATTTTTGTTTATATCTACATTCGGTGCATAAACAGGTTTTCATATATCTAAAAGACCAGATAAAGATGGATAATAAGAGTATACTGAAGATTGAATAAAGACTGAAATCTTTGACCTGCATTTAGGATATGGGGCCAATCAACATCAGATTTGTGACTGCCTTCGATATGATGGCGTTCTCGTTATAAATTATGGATTTTAAGTAGATAACTATATTCCTCGATTCGACCATAGTGAGAATGGAACTCCTCTCGTTCTAAACTCAACATGCGACGATTTTGACTGCATGTTTGCAGAACAACCCTTCAACTCCAAGCTCCTGGTGGAATGTCTGGGGATATCCATACAGATATGTTTAGATGTGGGCGAAGTTTAGGGTGAAAAGGAAGTAAGAAAAGTTGTCATCATGCTTTTGGTTGAGGAACAAGGAAAGATCATGAGAAGGAGATCTGAGGCCTTGAGTAATCTTGCTAAAATCATCACGGACAAAGAAGGATCTTCTTATACGAATTTGGAGTCTTTTTTTCAAGAAATGTAAAAATTGCATCACAATACAGTTGTGTTGCCTCACATCAATGCATACAATGGATGATTAAATTGTTGCAGATCTCAAAAGGGAGTGGAAATAAAGGAATTATGGGACTTGTCAGACCTCGGGCAGAATTGCAGATGGAATTATTGTTACGTTACAGATTTTATAACAGTGGCATAACTTATATTGAGATTTCATGTGGGAATGCATGCAGTGGGAGATATTTATGTTTGGATTAAGTGTGAGAATGGAGGATGTTTATGTTTGGATCATGTTTTGATTGAGTGAGAGATTTAATGTTAGTAAATAATTCAATATATGAAAGTGGAGATCGTTTATAGACCTCAACAACGAAACAACCAAACCCTGAGTCTGACTACTTACCTCCCTTACATCCAAGGAGTTACTGATAAAATTGCAAAAATCCTGAACAATAAAGAGATTAATACCTCATTAAGACTGCTTGATACCATCAAACAAAAAATGAGATTAGTAAAAGACAAACTTGACCAACTTAATTGCAGAGGAGTATACATAATAGAATGTTCATGTGGAAAATGCTACATTGGAGAACCATGCTGCTCTTTTCACACCAGAATTAAAGAGCATAGTGCTGACGTTAATAATGAACGAACCTGCACCTCAGCATTAGCAGAACACTCTCTCACAACAAAGCATCATGTACGCTTAGAAAACACCAAAATCTTAGCAAAATAAGACCACCTCCTTAAACGATCAATTAGGGAAGCAATCAAAATCATCAAGAATCCCAATAACCTAAATAGAGACATGAGATTAGTGATAGTTGGATCCTGCTCATTCTGGAAAGAAGATAGTAAAACCTTGATCCCTAAGACTTAGGAACTTGCAGCAATTTCTAAGATTTCATTACTAGGTTTCAACCTAATTTCTACCCTAGACTATTAAAATAAAATTAAAAATAATCTAATTTAATTAACTAAACTAACTTAATTAATACCAATAAACCTCACAAAAATCCTATAATATTTCTTAACACTATTAAATTAATTCTAATTTAAACCCATACTAACATAAAACATTAATAATAATATTAATATTACCAATATAAAAAATAAAATTAATCCTAATTTTAACCTAAACTAGCATATAACATTAATTATAATATTAATATTAATTGGATTATAAAATTAATTAATTTTTTTAACCTTACCTCTCCTCCTCGTAACTCACCACTTAATATATTAATTAATAATAATTTTTATTAATTTCTTCACTTTGTTTTTAACAATATAAGATAGAATTTATTATTAAATATTTTAGTAAACGTTAGGGTTTTCACTTATCTGACCTTTAGGTTTCCTCCACTCCACCTTAGTATTTATTAGAGTTCCTCTCTTGTATTTTTCCTCAGGCTTTTGTATCCTGAAGATGGATCCTTTTGTGGATCCGAAAGTTCGACAAACAATAGAGAATACCGTGGTTCTTCCTAACATTTCTGAACAAAACTCCCACCACAGAAACCTAAACTATCCGTTTATAAATCATTGTTCGAATGAAAAGTTTCGTCAATTAAATATTTTTTTCTCTTCATTTAATGACAATTCCCCCTCTCGACCTTTTTAAAACGAATATTAATGTATTTATCTCACATCCCAATCTTTCCATTAAACTAATTTTTTTGACATTATAAAGTTGAGAAAGAGAACATGGAATGAAATAGAGATAGACATTTTTCCTGTTATTCACATGCAAAGCTAAGTTGCAGAGGGGGCAAGAGGTTTTAACATTTGGATTTCCATGCATCAACAGAGCAAGCCCTACATGAAATAGAAATAAATTTATTATTGCTTTATTTTTAGTTATGTATATATATATTATCTTTAGCTAAATGAGAGAGACATTACAATCTTTTCAATATTGATTCATGAAGTAAGTTGGGAGAAATAAATATATCTAGCTTCTCCTAAAACTACAATTACAAACTAAAAAAATTGTCTTAACCACATTTCAAATAAAAAACTCAGAAATACATAAGTATACTAAATTTAAATCAATAATATATATAAATAATCTATCCTAACCACAATTACAAACCACATACACACTAGCAATCCATGTAATAGAGTTAGGTTTATAATCAAAAGAATAATTCAAATTGTTCCCATTCCAATGCTAAATACTAATTCAAGATATGATTTAGAACCTGCATTTTGACGACATCAATTTACTTACTTTTAAACAAGCTTTAGGTTAGACATGCCATATTTCATTGATCACGTAACATGCAGAATAGGATCACTCACTCGGTATCACCTATATGTATATAAGGTGCTTCCTCTACTCTCATCTATGCCCTTGGTGGATCTAACGATGGGTATCGATTTGACTTTCGATTTGTAAGGTTTGAACAATAGTGCCTAATTTTTTCAATATCCAATAGGAAAAAAATTTAGATGTACAGAAGGATGCATAATCAATGGCTGATGAGAGAAGTTGACTGCAAATTATCTGGTTGTTCTCCGGTTGCAGGTTACATGGGTGAATCTCCTTAAATGGGGGCGTAACAATACTTGAAACATAAGGAATTTACACAAAAAATAGGAGCAATGTAAGATCCCTGTTTCACATTCGACAGTAAGAGTTTCATCAATTTTCACTGACATAGATTCTTATTCAATGATGAGTAACCTTGAACAAACAAACAAACTATTGTTTTCAGTTTCTGTATGAAACTACCAATTAAATTGAATTTCCCCTAAATGATGTACAAAATCAAGTTATTTAGTGAGTTTTACTGGTATCCAAGCCAAGTATCTCGTCCCACCCAACACCACCACCCTTCTGTAAGAATGTGGACTGTAGTCTATTGCACCATCTGTCTAGGAGCCTAATCATCAGAAGACTAATAAGTCCCCTCTATCCGCTCCTTCCGTCTAGCCTCATCAGAATCCAATTTGTTTCTAAATCCAATCTTTAGAACTCAATCAAAATGCTTGTAAGTAACAACCATGTCTTTTTTAAAATGCTTCCTTATTGTAAAGAGAAGCATTTATGCAAACCTGGAATAGTCGCTCCAGCTATCATCGCATCACCAGGTGGTGCCACGTCAAAACCGCTTGTCCATTTGCTGCAAAAGAAACATGAAGGTAAGCATTCAATGGAACATACATATAACCAAATATAACAACACATAAATGGGTCCCACTGTCAGTGAATGCATGAAGGTGAGGGAGATGCTGGAAAGATATGACCAAGCTAGATGTATAATGGGATAGAACAATTTTTAACCATGCAAGTGCTTCAGGCCAAGTGTTTTACTTTGAGTCTCTTCCAACACATGTTGAACAATCATTTCCACAAGCTCACCCTTGTCACTGGTTATTCACAACAATATAGAGAAACATAGTTTTCCCCTGACAAGATAAGGAATTATTCCTCGAGGTTCTTTACTCATTCCCGTTGAGCACATACTATCAGTTATATTCATTTAACTAGACGAAACAGACATAAAACAGGCGAATGATTTTTCAAGACCCAACCATGCAAATATCATTTGATCAATCGTTAGAGTGAAATCTCGGGTGGATACCATTAGAGGAGTGCCTGAATGTTCCAACCCATAACCCCGTTCAGTTCATCGGCAAGAGATTTCATTTAGTAGGGCCTCCTGAAAGGTCTATGGACTAGTAAGAGGCACTCACTGCAAGCAGATCCATCAAATTTTGAAGACCCGTTACACATTTGTTGGAGATCTAACCCACTTTTATTTGCAATAGTAGAAAGGGCTTCTCTCCACTTTTAAATAGTGGAATCGTATTGCAGATTCTCTTCCTGAAAGTTCTGTGTTATCTACACAGTGGTCCTGGAAATTCCATTCTATACATGGTCAAAATATTATGCAAAATGGATGAATGAATGGAAGACTTTCATGTCGATCCATTCAATATTTCCAGTGACCGAGTCTATTGTAGGGCCACATCCGACTGCAAATTCTATTCAGGAGGTGGAGGGAGAACAAAAGAATATATTGACATCACTGCAATATTACCCATTTTAATCAGATGCGTTATACGTCTTTCTTTCTGCAGGGATTGTGGGAAATAGGTTTATCTAGGTGAGTTTTGGATTGTTCAGTTTTTATTTTCTTTCTGTGAATACATTTACTATCTGTCGTTAGTTGTAGACCTGGTAGTTCTGTGAATTTCCTTCCCATTATAGAAGCCACATGCAGGTTTGTAATGTTGTTCCCATGAATTCTTATTTATACAGGTGGGTTTGACACTGCACACGTGAAGCAAAGTCGATGGATGCATTTCTATCCTATGTATATACAATCTCGCTTGGTAGTATATCTCAGAGCCATCCTAAAGGTATTGGGAATGAGCGGATGGTATTGGTAGAATAAGTATCCGTGTTCATGGGGTTCTTCTTCAGCTCCTTTGTCTCATTGTTTCTTCTATGCTCCTCTTCATCATTGAGTAAGTTTAACCAATCTATTCATAGTACAACGCCCTTGAATTTGTATGTAATAGACAGGTCCAAAAATGAAGCTTTTTGTTCTGTATCATGCATGGTAAACTGGATATGAAGCTAGTTGGTTGTCTTGCAAGGCGATGAATATCGTTGGGATAAGCTGGTTGTCTTGCAAAGGTGATGGTGGTTATAGTTTGCAAGCGATGGATATGGCTAAGGCAAGCAATGGATATGGCTAAGGCGGTGGATATGATAGGGGCAAGCTGGTTAGAGTTTGCTAGGAGGTGGATATGGTAGATGTGGTTGCAGCTCTTCAATAAAGAAGTAGTTGTCATCCTCATAAAAGCTTTAAACAAAGTTATTGTATTATGTAACTTAGGGTATTATCTAACATTGCAATATATGAAATATATGAAAACTATGAAAACTTAGATTATGAAATATATATGAAAACTTAGATTATGTAATATTTCTCGGCAATAAGACATCAATTTTTCCATCCAATAGGATGTTTGAGAAACTTAATTTAAATATTATAAAAAAATAACTTTTATTTCATTCCTATGTACAAGTTTGGACCATCAAAAAATATTTTTAGTCAAAAACAAATTAATTAATGGTCAACGCCATATCAAACACTAATGCAAATTAATTAATGGTCAACGCCATATCGAACACTAGAGTCCCTTCTTGCCTTCGACAGGGACTAATAATTGTCTTGTGAACTCAAGATACCATAGGGGGCACACTTATACAAAGGTAATCAAAGGTTAAATAATTGTTTTTTGAACTCAAGATACCATGGGGGACGCACTTATACAAAGGTTAATCAAAGGTATTGAAGCCGTGGCATGACATCACCACATGTAAAACCAAAGGGGCCGACCCCCTATCTCAACCATGTGATAGCTTCGGGTGTCATTCGATGGAACATTTTTTAAATGGTGTAGTTTAAACATTTTGATTTTTTTAATTTTTTTTGACAATTATAAGTGGAACATTTTTAAATGGTGTAGTTTAAACATTTTTTTTTTTTTTTGACAATTATAAGTGGAATTATGTAAAATTATTATTGATGAAATTACAATTTTAAGTGTTTAAATTGTGTTTTTGAATACATAAATAGATTTGGTGTCCTCAAAAACCATAAATCTGTTATATGCAATTTAATCACTAAAATTTACAATTCCAACTATTTTTCTAAATTTATACCTTGTTAAAAAAAATACCAAAAAATAAAGAACATAAAACATTTAAACTACATCTTTTTAAATTACATTTTATATTTAATTGAGAAGGGACCGCGACATGAGATAAGGCCAGCCACGTACATTTACTTTATCATTTGTGAGGAGGTTACGAGGAGCTCTCATGAATGCGAGGAGGTTGGTACGCTAAATTAAATATCGTTGAGTCATTTTGTCTCCATGTAGCCCCCAGGGAACGATTTGAACTAAACATTTCATCGTACGAATCACATTTAAAGAGCCCTCTCACACTTCTAAGTCCATTAATTATTGCATGAGTGGAGATTTTTTCCAGCAGAAAATTTCTCAATATATTTATATATGTTGTTCTCATAAAAAAGAGTACAATGTTGTGCTTATTACAGTGGTCTTCATGGAGAATGTTTAGACCACCTAGACATAACCTTTCCCAGTAGTAACAAAGACCTACTATGAAGGATTATATAAGTGTTATTAGCATATAGCCAAAATCAACAAAAGAACCCACCAGATTACAAAAATAGAATGTCCATGGTGACAAATAGGTAACACAAAAAGGAAAATACATATCTCGTATTAATTGCGTTGTCATCCTTGCTATACTATCTAGATCATAGATAGAGACACATTGTTAGTGGGGGGCCCTCATAGCCATCCTTCCATTTGTTGTAATAGATCCTCCCTTCTGGAACCTGTAATGCTCATTTTGATAACACATTTGCTTCCACATTCTCTTCCCTGTAGATATGATCAAATCTAATGGTGTTGAATAAATATATAAGATCCCCGATCTTATCCATCTAGCCCATAAGAGATTTTACGTGTAAGTTTCTCTTATATTTTAACCAATATATCACAATCTTTGAATCCCCTAGAACAGAAAAGTGATCAATATCCAACTGATGTGATAAAGATAATGAGGCCCATACCCCAAGTAGTTCTGCCCTAGTATTTGTACCCATCCCACAGTTGAAAGTCCACCTATATATTTTATTTCCCGAGATCTTAATGATACCCTCTGCCCCACTTAGGTTACCATTTTCTTGTGCAACACCATCAAACCAACAACTGGATGCCAAAGTGATGTCAGGGGTCTTCTTGTTCCTTTTGTAAATTATTTTTTGTAAAGACTGCCCGTTGGAAATTTTTACTAGCCCTTTGATTTTGATGCCAACACCTTGTACATTAGGGGAACAATTTTAAAAAATACACTTATTTCTTTCCAGCCATATATACCAGCAGACCACAACTGGAAGTGTATTATAGACTTTTTTCCAGTTTCAGCCAAATTTCATAGCAAAAAGTTAAAGAGTAACCACCCCAAGGAGAAGCAAGACTATAAACAATATGTAAATACTACCACAGGTGAAGTGTGAATGTGAAATTTACAAATAAGTGTAAAATGGTCTCCTCGTCCCTACGACAGAGAGGACAGATGCTCAGTCCTTCCCATCCTATTTTCCACAATGAATACCAAGTTAGGATTTTGTGATCCAATGCCAACCAAAGGAAAAGTTTTATCTTGTAGGCTAGTTCCCATGAACACATCTATCTTCACCACAATGTAGTCTGTTGTGGCCAGTATTTTTTTCCATGGCGTTATATACATTTTTTACAATGAGTAGTCCTGATTGGTCACCATCAGTCCATATTAAATTATCTTCTCCAGTATGAAGATTGAAACCCGAGTCAATAAGAGCCTTAACAAAGGATTGCCATTCAGTAGACTCAAGTCTCATAAGTCCCAGCCCCTCACTGTTTCCCCACTGATTAGTAATGAAACCCTTGGAGGACTGTGCATTGGCTTGATACAGGTAACATATATTTTTAATTTTTAATGCCAACAGGAGATCCCGGGAAAGTATTGAAGTGTTTGCAATGCCCAAGATCTTGTCCAAACTGATTATTACAGAGTAACCATTCCTGCGATTCCATCTTATCGAGTGTGTGATGAGAGGCAACAATTTCATCAAAATTTTCCATATCTACGAGGCTGAGCGTTGCAAAACCGTAGTCGTTCTGAGCCATGTAGCCACTAAGGTATGGGGAAGATATTTTTCTTTTATCACTTGATGCCAGATCCCCTCTTTCATCGGAACATGCCATAACGAGTTTGCTACTAAATCACGATTGAAAATGAAGAGGTTCCTGAGTCCCTATCCTCCTAAGTGTTTTGGCTTTACGAGTATCTCTCAACTGCAAAAATGTATACCATGTTATTTTCTACCACCAATCCAAAGAAAGTCAAAGATCAATTTTTGAATATTTGTGAGGATAGATACTAGGACCGCCATGAGCGCCATCCAATATACATACTGTGTTTCCAAGACCGTCTTTGCTAGAGTGCATCGACCTCCAAGTGATAGCCAACGATTACAACAATGTTTTATCCTATTTTCAAACTTTATGATAAGCTAGATATCCAGTCTTTGAAAGAGGTTTTTTCATCTTTTATGAAATACCCCAAATATCTAAAACCCCCAGAAAACTCCGTAAACTTGTAAGAAAAAGTATCATGAAATCTCGACAGAGCTTCACCTTGCATCCTCGCATGATGGATAGTGGATTTATTAAGATTTAATTTTAATCCGGAGGCACAACATAAAAGTTCCAGTAAAGTTTTAATCATCATCCACTCTTCAATAGATGCCTTTTTCATGATAAGAACATCATCGAAAAAAATAAGATGTAGTATTTTAACAACCCTGGAGACCTTGGCCCCAGTCAGGTTTCCCTTCGCTTTTCCTTTCTTCAGTAATATACTAAATCTTTCCATAATAAGGATGAACAACAAGGGAAAGAGTGGGCACCCTTGACAAAGTCCACGTTCACTATGAAAAAAAGGGGAGGTCTCACTATTTATCAGAACAACAAAAGTAGCACTAACAACACAACCCATAATCCAGTTTATAGAAGTGTTATTGAATCTTGTTTGTAGGAGAATTAGACACAATAAATCCCAACTTACACAATCATATGCTTTTTTTAAATCCAGCTTTAGTAATAGTGCTTTTTTTTTTCTTTAATGTTGTGTAAACATTCTTCAATCATCACGATGGCATCCAAGATCTGCGTGCCCTTCAAGAAACCAATTTGTTCGGTCGACAAAGCCCTTGAGAGGATTGGTTTGATTCTATTTTCAATCACCTTGGATATCAACTTATAACATAAGTTACAAAGTGCAATGGGTCTGAAGTCCCCAAATGTCCAAGGATAATTCTCCTTTGGAATCAACGTTAGGAAGCTAGAATTTAGAGAACTTTGTATCTTACCTCTGGTTCTAGAATCTTCAACTAGTTCCAACAATTCATCACCTACAACTTCAAAATAATGAGTGAAAAACTCGACCATCCAGTCATCCGGGCCTGGAATTTTATCTTTGGCAAATAATTTTAAGATATCCCAGATCTCCTGCTTTGTGGTCGGTCGTTCAATGAGCACAAAATCTTCCACTGATACAAATCAAGGGAATAACAAGGGTAAGTTTACTTGTTCCACTGGTGTAATAGAAGGGTCTGCTACAAACATCTTTTTAAAATATCTATTTTCCTCTTTTTTTAGTGCCTCTTGTTCTCTATGGTTTTGACCAGAGTCATCATTAATCTCCCAAATTTGTTTATGATTCCTTCTAGTGCTGGAAAATTTGTGAAAAAAAATTGTATTATGATCCCCACACTTTATCCATATTGTGTGGATCTTTTGTCTCCAGTAATCATATTCAAGTAAAAGTATTTTATTATGCTTTGCCTCCAAAACAGGTGTAGTAGTGTCCACCCCATCTCTCGACAGACCAGAATAACCCTCCAAAGTTTCCATCTTAAGAAGTTTGTCACGTTGCCTGTTCCTAGCCCAGTATTTAATCTAAGCCTTAAGCACTTTTAGTTTCCACACAAATCTTTGTTGGATATCCAATTCCACCAGAAAACCAATATCCTTCCAAAATTCTTTCATGATAGCTGAGAATTCCTCCTCCACCATCCATGATGGGTTTAACTTAAATGGATATGCCAACAAAAACTGTAGTAAGTCAAATTGAGCTATTACTGGTTCATGGTTCAAGACGTAGGGAAGTTCAACCCATTATCGATACCTGCCCTCATCATTTAATAAACTTTCTGCAGCCATGATACAGTCTAATATTTTTGCAATGCCTGCCCCCCCCCTAGTTTTTCCATTCCTCCACGTTGGTACCACATCATCTGATACCAGGTCAACCAACTGATGGTCCTAGATCAAAAGTTTAAAATAATCAGAAAGCTTGTCTAGTTGTGCCGTTGATCTCCATACCTCATCCACACCTGTAGTGAAATTCAATTCTCTTGCAAGAATCAATTTTTTAGCAGCCAACAACCCATTCACTGCCATCCGATACAAAAATATTTGTCTCCCACTACAGGTACCATAAACATTAAGTAAATTAATAACTTTGTCATTTTCTAAAGTGATGCCAGTAAGGAAAATGCCCCTGCTGCATAGTGAGGGATCTAGAACCAAATTGTTGGGGTCCCAAGACATTAGGAGGCCACCCGAGTTTCCCACAGAGCTAACAATAGATAAATACTAGCTAGGAACAAAATTAAACATAAACTGATGAGCCATATCCTCATCTACAAGCGTCTCTTGTAAAAAAATGATGTCAGGTTTGACTTTACTAAGTAATCTGCACACGGAGGCCATTTTCAGGGATCCCCCCACCCCTTTAATGTTTAAAGAGATTAAGATAATGATTTATACCATGCAAAGGCTTTCATGCCTCTAAGCTCCCTAGATTCAGAAACAATAGAAGTAGTAAGGTCAGGTGTAACAACAGTGAGGCCTTTTTGCAAGCGCTTCTTGTCTTTATAGGATAAATCTCGTAACCGAAGCCTCTAGACCAAGTATAGCTAGTCCCAACCCCTCCAACATGGTTCCCCAGATGGCCAGTAGGTTCAGTGGAACCCATAAGAGTAACAATAGTATTTCCCTGAAAAGTAGTAAGAGGAACTGAACCATCTACCTCGCGCTGTAGTGGGACCAGTGAGTCCAGAGTCTCTCCCAGAGAATAGTCACCCGGGTCCTCCTCCCTATAACCTAAGAGAATATAAGTTTCTTTACCCCCCTACTCAACCTCCAAATGATTTCCCTCTGAGATATAAACAACATCAAGAATGGGGATCCCCGTCCCAAGTATAGAGATGGTAGTAAAAGAAGTAAATTTCCTAGGCTCCTCTCGAAGAAAGTTAACCTGGTGTGGGTCAATCGAAACCCTGTCCCCCAAATGGAAAGGTGAAAAATCCTTTAAGGTCAAGGAGGAAACCTTAGTATATGGAACAGGTAAACATGGTGGATTTATAGACACAATCCCAGGCTGAGTAGTCGCATCCAGAGCTAACTTTTCCCAAGAAGTAAGAGAATAAAAAAGACTGGGGAAGAATGCTTTGAGTTTACTTGTGAGAGTGTCAAAGCCCAAAAGTGAAGGAGAGTCTGGGATCTTGAAATGGTGGACATCTCAAGAAAAATAATCCACGCCAAGAGAGTCACATCTGGGCATCTTCCTGAGTCATGATTTTTCAGACTCCTCCTCCTCCACGGTACCCTAACAAGTGCTTCTCAAATGTCCAGTCTTATGGAAAAACATACAATGGAAGGGGAGGCCCAAATAATTCAATCTCTGAGAAAATAAGTGGTCTCGCCACAATATATCCAGTGTCTCCAACAAACCTTAGTGGATATCAATCTCCACCAAGATCCTTCCCAATTTTCTGTCAGGAGCACCAAGAGACTATTTGTCAACACTAATAAAATGACCGAGTGTATTCCCTATAGCCACCAAAGCCTTAACACTCCAAAAATTAAGTGGTATGCCAGGTAGGAGAACCCACGTGTGCCTAAACTAAAAATAGTCCCATGCAAGATCAAAGGAAATCCTCCACTGTTTGAGCATCAAGTTCCCCCTGTCATAGGACCAATGCCTCTCTAAAATATTAGCTGCATCATCTAGTGAAATAAATTTGAAGCCGAACCAAGCACACAGGAGATAAAATACCTCCTGCACATAACCCAAAATAGGTAGCCAGTGTGTCTTTACCCAGGTAAAGAGAGGAGTGGTACACTGTCAGCAGTAAGAAAACCTCCTAACCAGGGCATTCAGCACTAAGGTAGCCACTTCCTCCAAGCCAAGGTCATCCCCCAATATCATTTTTCAATGAGTTTGATTGGGAATCCATGATTTTCTAGAAGATAATATCCAGGGAGCAAACTTAGGGGAAACTAAAATAGCATCTCCACAAGGTGTCGTTATACCACCGTATGGATGAGAGGATCACCATTGTCAGGATTACGCACAATAGGGGACTGTGCAGAGTAACTCAATACAAACTTTGCAAAAGGTGGTAAACCGTTCCGACAATGTGAAGAAGAAGACGAAGGTAGCGTCAAATCAAAGGCCAATAACTCCTAATTGGATAGGTGTACAATGTTTAAATGAGTGGTAGGTGGATCAAAGAGGCATGCCTTCTCCCAAGCCTCCTTGTCAGCCACACTCATAAGTGCACTGACGACAGCTTGCGTCATGAAGGATACCAAAAACAAAGAAGTGATTGTCACCTAGCTCCCACTGAGACCACCTCGAGGGGGAAAGACAAGGTAAACCACCAGTTCAGAAAAATACAGAGAAAGCTAAATAAATAGCACAATACTCTAGGTGGAAAGGACAAGTTCATTAACGACCTTGTCAAATCCAGGTGAAATTCGGGTGGCCACGAAAGGTTGATAAATTAGCGGTGTCTCTATAATTAGTGCGCCTTTAACCCCTCCAAACTAGTAGAAGTTAAAAACCAGATTGCAGAGACTGCCCACCCAACTGGGCCTCTAGACGATAAAAGAGAGCTAAAAATAAAAAATCAACGGGCCACCAGAACCACCACCAAATATGGTAGCACCCAGAGCCTCCAAAAGACAACGAGCCATCAAGTGCAACACGCTAAAGTAGTATCTCAATTAAAATCTTAACCTGGTGGAGGAGTGTCTCAGAGTTCGCCAGTATCAAACACCAATGTCCTTAGAGTCCTCCCTGGATGAGTGGAGCTGCCATGTTTATTTAATGGTGATGATATTAATTCTTAGTTTATGGTTTATTAATTCTTCGTCACACTCATTCTTTGGATATGGTTCACTGAACTTATGGATATGAGGGAGGCTCATATTCATTGAATTAATTAGATGTGAGATTTATTAAAAAAAAAATTCTAAATGGCGTTGTTTAAACATTTGATTTTTTGAACTTTTTCATCGGAATCCGGTGAAACAAATCTTTGTGAAATCACCAATTTTTGTTACTTAAATTATATTTTTGAATGCATAAATGGATTTATCACTCTGAAAAGCCATCGGAGCACTCGAATTATACAGACTCAATCACTCAAATATGGAGTTCCAATAATTTTTTGTCGGATTTCGAGCAAAATCCATTGGAAAATATGCTTATAAAAACGCCAAAAAGTTGAATGTTTAGACTAGGCATTTCTAAATTATTTTATAACCTTTTAGAAGAGTTTTTGGATCTCAACAAGCTCTTCTCTTTATATTTTTAGTAAAATGTTTGTTTGAGAGATCATGTTATTATTATTCCTAGGAAAACTAATAGGTCTAAAAGAATAATTCAGTGTTTATTATAGAAGTGAGATGGAGCTAAAACCTATAAAAGGATTAAATCTCTCCATTTGTAAGATGGATTGGATTAATGAGGAAATGAAAATACTTGTAAGCACTCTTGCTCCAAGTTTTAGAGTATCTTGCCTTTATTTTATGTAAGTTATGTTGTGTTTTGTGTAATTTCATTTGTGGGTTTGTTTTAGGGCATACTTGGAGGTTAAAGGTTTTGCTAAATATTGAATATCAAAGGAAAATAAGGCCATAGAGGATTTTATATGCTACATTTGTGGGACTTATAGTAATATACCTTAGTCTTGTGCTATAGTCTCTAGCCACCTACCATCAAGACTAGTACATTTTATATGTTAATATTTAAGTAGTAGGTATGTATGTATACAGTCTTTGGGGTGGAGACTACCTTACACTTTTTTCGAGAAGGCGTCTTAAGTGACCCTCTCCCTCACATATTTTGTAAAACCCAGACCATCAAAATATTTTTTTGAACCAAGTTCAGGTGTTTAGAACATGTTAAGTGGTTTCCTATAAACCCTCGACTTTCCCTCCTAAAATTGATCAAGTGACTCCATAGCCCAAGTAGGTGAGGTGCTTCTCTCCCTTTCACAAATCACCTCCAATCCCATCTATTATTTCATCATTTTTTCCATGATATTTTTTGCTAGGTTCTATTTACTCTCACTCCTACTACACAAAGTAACCTTAGTTAACCCATAGGGAAACCCCCCTTGACTAAGAAGCCTTTCGTGAGTCTAAAGTGCAGGGGCGATTTCGTGAGGTGATAGTGACCAACCTCCCAATTTAAACAAAAGTAGCACCCATGTTTGGAACTTTGAGCTAAGGTGTTGGTTCATGTGGTAATAGAGAGGATGAAGAGGACATGCTAGTAAGACTATTTCCAATTTAGAAAACTCAATTTTCAAGAAGGATATAATTATCTAGGCTATATTCTTAAATCAAAAGGGTTTGGTAAAATAGATTGGGATTGGATATTGGAAAAGGTGGAAGTTTGTATCAAGGTATGGTGTAACAAATGGTTCTTGATATGAGGGAGACTCACTCTGGTTAAGTCAGTATTAGAAGTTATTCTAGTTTATTGGCACCTTATGGCTTATATTCCTAAATGGGTTTTGGAGAAGGTTCAAAGTATTTGTTTTAAATTTCAATGGTCTAGATACTATGACGGACTGAAGATCCATCTACTTAATTGGAAAAGAATTGCAAATCCAAAGGAGATTAGGGGAAAATATACACCTTTTTGGTTGTGCATTAGTTGCCAAAATTTTGTGGAGGCTCATGTCTTCATAAAGTCTTTGGAAACAATTTGTAAAACATAAATATATAAGTCTCGAGTCCTTGGTTTGGGTGAGTAATATTAGGAAAACTATTAAGAATGTTTATATTCAGTGGAAGGGAATGGTGTAGGCATTCCCAGTTATTACTGCTAAGTTGTCTTGGAGGGTTGGTTCAAATGCACAAATGATATTAGGGGTGGATTCCATTTTAGGATGTGGCGAGGAGGTATTTATGCCACTTGAGATGATAGAAGACTTGCATGAGAAATACTATTACACTTTGCAGTGGGTGGTTGACCCCCTTTCCACAAATATTTGGAATTAAGCATGGCTCTCAACAGAGGACCTGTAATTAGAAGGAGACAATGTTGTTTTGTGTTCAACCTTTATGAATAGTCTTAGTAAAATTCATATTAGAATAAGAGGTGATGTGGATTCCTTTGCTTGGTCCAAAAATAAATTTATATGGGAGTATACTGCTAAGTTGGGACACCAAGTTTTGATGGAAAATAATTTAAAAGCTCCTTTGTGGTGTTGGAACAAATTGTGGAAGCTTAAGGCTCCAAAAAAGACAAGAGTTTTTCAATTGGTTGGCTATCTTGAATAAGATTCCTAATTGGGAATTTCTTCAAAGGCACAATGATCCAGGTGGATATTGGTGGCCACCCACCTATTCCAAATTCCAACTGGCTCATCTTGACAGTTTTTAGTTCAACATGTTTCTCTGTAATGGGAACATTTCTTTGTAATTGTGGGTTATGCACTTTTGGGGCTATCCTGAAGCCCTACACTTCATCCAGGTGGATAATGGTGGCTGCCCAACTATTCCAGTTGGCTTATTTTTTCATATCAGTATATCTTTTTGTACTTCCAGGACTGTTTTGGGCCCCCAAACAATGTTTTATTAGATTTCCATAGTCAAATTATAGACAAAGTCAAATTTTTATGGAATAATGTGTAGTTCTCGAAAATACCTTTCCAACGAGTTATCACATGCCTAAAACGAAGATCACATGAAAAAGTTACGACCCCAAGAAGTTGATGTACTAACTTACCCCAACGGGGCCCACATGAATTTTGGTGCTTCATCTCCTAGGGTTAGGTTTTTGGATGTCTAGGGTTTTGGAATTCGTGTTTATTATAAAAAAGGCCTTCAGAGCTTCAATGTAATCATCTTCTTGTGAATGAGCGGAGCCGTCACATCTCTTCTCAGAGATAAAGATGCCACCATTATAACGAGTCTTGCACTCTATATTTTTAAAGTCTCTATACATTTCTTTCATTAATATAAATCATGTATTGATGTATTTCTCTGTTTCTAGCAATATTTATGTGTACTTCATTGTAATATCTCTTCTTTCATTTTGTTCTGAAAATAATCTGGATCAGTGGTATCAGAGCAAGCTCCTCTTGATTGTTTTTCATTACATGTCCCCAACGAGGTCCGAGTATAGCAAGTTGGATCTCGAGCTTGTCTCTCTTGACGACAATCTCTCTCGCACGCCCAAGAAATCCTCCATGGAAGAAGAAAAGAAAAATGATGGAGAAGAATAATTTATTAACCTGTTGCTTGAACAAGCTCTCGCATGACAGAGGGATGAAATGATGGAGAATTTATCCCACATCCTTCAACACCTTCTGATAGCAATGGGAGCATATTCATCAAGCAACCACTTTGGAGGAACTTCTCCCTTCAAGGTACAAATTAATTTTGATATTCCCGTATTTGAAGGTGATATAGATGCGGATGCCTTAGAAAAATGGTTAAATCTACTACAAGGTTATTTCTCTGTTCAAAATTTTTCTGACAGGGAAAAGATCACCTTCACACTCCTCAAGGCTCTCCCCCATGTCAAACGTTGGTGGGAAGCTTATTGGGAGAAAAGTCCCACAGAGGAATATGGAATATATGGGGTCGATCCCACTTGGTATTTTTTTGTGGATGTGGTCAAGGAACAATATTACCCTGTTGATAACTATGAAGACCAGTACATGAGATGGACCACACTGCAGCAAGAGAATAGCCAAACAATGTCAGAGTTTAGAAATACTTTTCATACCTTTCACACCAAGATGGGTATCAAAGACTCTGAGTGGCATATGGTTCTGAAATACCATGGGGCTTTGTATAAGTACATCCAAACTGAAATGGATTTCCTAAACATCTCATCATTGGGAGATACCTATCGATATGTTGTCAAAATCGAGCAAAAACTTAGGCACCAGAACAAATGGGAGTTTGGGTCTGCAAATCCGCAACAACCAAAGCATGATAAAGAAGACCCTAACCAACAACATTCTGACAACCAGTCCAAGACACATGAAAATAAGGGTAAAGGAAAGACAAAAAATGACACTGGGAAGTGGTGCGACTTCCAAAAAATCCCTTGGCACAACACCGATGAATGTCGCTCGAAACAATGATTGGTCGTCGAGGTCAAAGATAAGGAGCCGAACTTTGATTCAGAATCTGATCTAGAAAATAATGAAAAAGGACAGATCATTGAAGAAAACCCCACTGCTACTGTCACGATCACAACAATTCAACCAGAAGAAATAGTAGATCCCGAAGAGGGGAAGTGCCTCTTCCATTCACAGATGTGGGTGAAGGGGATCCCATTGCATTTCATTGTTGATAGTAGCAACCAGAAGAACCTCATCTCAATTGAGGTCGTCAAACAATTGGGGTTGTCGACAAAACCACACCCACAACCATACAACATTGGGTGGATTTACCATGGATGAGATCTACGTGTCAACCAATAATGTCGCATGTCCTATGGTATCCATCGCTTCAAGGATGAGGTAGTTTGTGATGGTACCCCTCTTGATGTCTATGATGTTGTTTTGGTCCAACCATATATGTGGAAATGTCATGTTGTTTATGATTCTCGACCCCGTAGTGTCATTATTACTCTGGGGGGTCATCTCTACAGGATACCAGAGGTATTTCTGACTATTGTTCCACCAAAACAGTGCCGCAAGGTAATCTCTCATACTGCAAAATCCATCCTCTTCACAGTGTGTTCAAAAGATGCACAAAAGGCCACTGCAACCACTGTAGCCTCAACACCTTCTATCCAATAGAAGAAGATTACAGAAGAGAAAGAAAATATTGTTTCTTCACCTAGGATGGTGCTCAAAAAATGCCTCATCAAGCCCATAGACAACAAGTTGATGGAACATATTCAACCCCACTAGCAACAGGTTCGTGACAACTTTCCATAGACCAAGCAACACAACTTCTCCAACAAGGCACACAGCTCACCAAGATTCAGATTCAACAAACACTTTCCCCTCTTCCCCATGCACTCAACACAATGGATACCATTGCTTCCTAATGGGGGAGGACCGATCCAGGTGGATATTGGTGGCCACCCACTTGTTCCAAATTCCAACTGGCTCATCTTAACAGTTTTCAGTTCAACATCTTTCTATGTAATGGGGACATTTATTTGTAATTGTGGGTTCTGCACTTTTGGGGCTATCCTAAATCCCTACACAGCATCCAGGTGGATAATGGTGGCCACCCACCTATTCCAACTGGATTATTTTGGATTTTTTTCATATCAGTACATCTTTTTGTACTTCCAGGTCCGTTTTGGGCCCCTAAACAGTGTTTTCTTGGATTCCATAGTCAAACTATAAACAGAGTCAGAGTTTGATGGAATAATGTGTATTTCTTGAAAATACCTTTCCAACGAGCTATCAAACGCCTAAAATGAAGATTGTATGAAAAAGTTACGACCCATGGAAGTTGATGTACTAAATTACCCCAATGGGGCCCACATGACTTTTGGTGCTTCATCTCCTAGGGTTAGGTTTTTGGATGTCTAGGGTTTTGGCATTAATGTTTATTATAAAAAGGCCTTCAAATCCTCATTATAATCATCTTCTTGTGAATGAGTGAAGCCGTCACATCTCTTCTCAGAGATAAAGTTTCCACCATTCTAGCGAGTCTTGCACTCTGTATTTTTACAGTTTCTGTACATTTATTTCATTAATAGAAATCATGTATTATTGTATTTCTCTGTTTCTGGCAATATTTATGTGTATTTCAATGTAATATCTCTTCTTTCATTTTTTTATGAAAATAATCTGAATCACACAACAAAGGGGTTCCACGAATATGTCTTCTTTATAAGAATGAAGAAGAGAATTATCCTCGTCTATTTATTTATTTCCTTATTTTAGTTCAACTTTGGAGGGAAGTGGAGGCTGTAATGGGTGTTCAAAATTCTTAGGAAGAGAATACAATTGAATCTTGTTTTAATCAGTGGTGTTTTAAGAAAGAGTTGAAGACATGTTGAATATTGCCTTAATTTTTTAGGTGCGAGATCAAGTTGGGAAGATATGCAAGGGTTTTTAAGGAAAAATGTATTCCATTTCCAAATTAAAGTATATATTCAAGCTATGATTGTAAGGTCAAAGATATATCCCAGATAGAGGGTACCAAGGGAGATAGAATATTTAATCACAAGACATGGTGGAGTTAGCCTAAGTAATTTCATTAACCTTAATCTTCTAAGCACAATGGATAGTCAAAGTCTCTTCCACTAAGATCATATCTACGACTAGCAAGGCTTTGTGGGGGTAAGATTGTCTGGGGGCTCAAATATTTCTAAGTTCCATGAATGGCAGATCAAGATTCAAATCTATAGCCATTATTCCATCATGGGAGAGGGCCTAATCAGAAGAGGAAAAGGCCTTAAATACTGTGAATAACCAAGATTAGGCTCAAGAAGTCAGATCAAAGGTACACATTTTGTTGCGGCATATAAGTTTATCAAGAGGTGAAATGTTCCCAGTAGCCACAAATGACCCATATTTTCTTTGCCAAATATATCTATGAGACACATTCCATCATGGTGAAGAGACTTTTTGGGGAGCTAAAAGGTGTGAAACACCATGAACGGTCTCAATTAGATCCATTGATATTATATCAATGGTTGGTATTGCATCACAGGGGCCCATTTGGGAGTGTGTAAACTAAAATGTGCCATGAATGACCATGATCTATTCCATTTAAAATGATCAAAGGTTAGCATTCCATCATGAGGGGAAATTTCATCAAGGGAATGGAAAATATTAAACACCAAAAATGACCACGGTCTACTCCACTAAAATATATCAAGGACTCATAATTCATCGCAACAGGTAAACCAAAAGATAAAAAGGTCCCAAAAATTGTGATTAACCCAGATTGAACTGACTAAGGTCAGATCTAGGGATGACATTGTATTGCAGAGTGGGTCTTGTTGTGACATGGGAAGGATGGAGATAACACAAATAGTTGGTCTCAACTCCATTGAATGAGATCAATAGTTTAGATCACATTGTGGGAGTCATGCATAGCCAACCATTGAAAAAACAAAACATTGTGAACGGAATAGATTCCATCAAGATCTTAGATCAATGAGCCTATATGCCATCTCACGGATTCCTTCCATCAATGCTAAATATGGTGGAACAATAAAGGGGCAAGGATATTCCCAAGGAGGATCTATGACCTCTACACTAGTGAAGATTCCTATAGGACCAAAAAATAAATCTCTCCCATCAATCAAAAGTTAACACAAGTTATGCCACCAAAGTTGAAAATGTCATCGCTCATATTGATTATCCATTTATGGGATGTTATTGATGAATTAAATCCCACACGTAGTCATTTCCATATTATCTAAATCTAATTGACCCTCCTCCCCTTCCATTGTTACATACAAGCATATGAAGGAAGGATCCCTATGCAAAATTTACATCCTTGAAGATCACTTGTCATCATTGTCAAAGTGCATTTGCACTCCACCACCTTCAAGTTGTCACCTTCCAGAGAAAATTAAACATTGGCACTAACTGGGTGAGTTCTTTTCAAGGCCTGCTACCTATTAATTCTCTACAAGATTGTGCATTTTGCTAAGTGAGAGATATTCTAGAAGTTATTTTTTTTTTCATTTTCTCTGTAACCTTGTATAACCCACGATTATGAGAGATTCTAAGACTACTTCTGGAGAGGCTTCCTCCCATTCCACAAGCCATCGCTTGGGAACACTTGATGCATATTCCTCTAAAATCCCCCCACTCATGAATCAATTTGTTAAGGTAGCCACACCTACTCTCATATCCTCCACCCTTCATTAGTTAATTGGGGCCACCTATGTTTTTTTTGTGTAGGGAGTTAAAGGGACTCCTTATTCGAATTATGAGTTGGTGCAACACTCAGTCTTGGAAACCCACCTATTCCCTGAATTTTTTGAACTATGCATCAATAAATACAACATCTCCACCTTATCTGTCATGACCACAGATGACCAAACATAAATAATCATAATTAGTGCTCATACCATTTATACCATGCTAGGAACCTACATGGGCACTTTCGTTTTATCCTCTGAGGTACAAATGAATCAATACCTAGGAATGCTTGATGGTTAGAAAGAAACCATATTCCAAAGGCTATGATATAACCAAGGTAAGGTTGAAATCCCACCTTCCCCATTCAGGAGAAAAATATTTCTTAAAAGGGCCCATGAATCTATCTCTATGTTCACCTCGATTTTGGGAAGGGATGATGACTCTGTTAGCACCGCCATTTTTCTTTCCATTTTAAGAGTCGGTTTTAGGTCACATTGCGACCCATGCACCCAACCATGTGAAGTTAGGTACATAGCACCATGAGGTCGAAGTCAACAAGTGGTGGGTTATCCCTTGAAAATGGGAAGGGATGTCAGAGTTGAAACTTGTACAAGTGGTACGAGTATGTATTTTCCAAGAGAGTCGAGCCCCGTTGGGAAACCAGTTTCTATGTGCCTAGGTCAAGTCAAGTGGTTAATGGAAATCGCATCAACAAGTACAACAATTATTATCAGTTCATAATGAAGGCCGAGGGAATGAAAAATCACGACATTCGTATCATGAATTCCCAACAAACCTTACCACCAGTATCCTACATGCGAGGATTTGCCATGGAAAACCTGTAACTCAACTTGGAACATATCGTCGCCATGAATTCACTGTCCTTTAGCATGATTTCCTCTCTTGTTGAATTCATTATAAATCTTGGACGTTCGACACTCTCTCCGATCACAGAACTAGGCCCGAACTTTGTTTACATTTTCCCTTGCCAGTCCAGTTTGTTCAAAGTTTTCCCCCTGTGCATTTTCTGGATATACCGCACACATAATACACATTTGTTGTGCCATGGAGACCTCTCAGAGCGCAAGGAAAGGTACATAGAGTAGAAGAACTACAAGGTCCAAGCCCCAAAAATACTGGGAGTCATTCCCACCTGCGGTGGATATCCCCAAAGACGTGAAATGAACTATTCTCTTACCTACATAGAAGACCAAATCAAATCACACAGAGTCTGAGATGGAGGGATTTGCACATGAAGGGAAAATAGTAGAAGATCCCTCCCCTCAACAAAAAATTCCTCGGAGGAGGGGCATGCTGAGAAAAAACTAGAAGATCGTGGAAGTTCGAGTTGTAGAAGAGTTGCACGTCAGATCAATAACTGAAGAACTACTCAAACACGCCATCCGGCTAGAACCTGCTGGGGGATCAAGCTGCAAAGATAGGAGCAGAACAAGGAAAGCAAATTTCATGAGAGAAAATGAGCAAGAGCCATCTCAGCAACTGAAGCAAGCAAAGCTGGCTATCGCCAAACTCTATCAGGAAAAAATGGAATTAAGGCGACAACTAGCGACAAAGGCTTCGGAAGCGTCATAAACACAGGGTCATGAAGGGAACGTGGCATGGTTGAAAAGGCAGCTCAAAGAGGCACAAGACATCATTGCACAGCTGTGAGAAACACAAAGGCTGATGAAAGAAAGGCATACAAAATATTCCAGAGAATGTGAAACGATCGAGAAGGAAGCCCGCGTAGCCCTCATCAACGTGCATTAAAAATGAGTTTAGTTAGCGCTCATCTCTGCACCCGTAAAGGATAAGACAAATCTTGTCATTTTTGAATGATACGTTTCTCTGAAGTACACTACCATTTTGATAACAGCCACGATGATCTAACAATTGTTTGCTACGTGCAGTTCTCCAACAAATGATCATATCATAGAAACCGAAGCCATTATTACAGACAACAAGCTCCTGACAGACACCTGTTTTCCAGAACACTTGCTCAAAGAGACACAATGACACATATTTTATCCATACCAAAGCCTAATCGATGATCAGATTCCTGTGGAAAACACGCAAACAATCTCGAGTGAAGAAGCATGATTATTGTCTATTTTTGGGAAGCACTATGCGAAGAGTCTCCAGCGCATGTTGCTCAGTTTTCCTAGTTTTAAGGGTTAGCAGTTAGGAAGCAGGGTATCCCAAGCGGCGCCCTCATTTATATATTTTATTTTTTTCGATGTAAGCAAGGTTGGTTGGCAAATGTCGTAGACAAAAACTATTGTATGTAATCTGAGTTTTGACCGGAATTTAATGAAAAGGTCCTATAGCTTGACGAAAATATTCTAGTTGTAACAGTTGGATGTATTGTGCTTCTTTCTTTGCGTATGTGCTTTCCTGTTATCTTTATTTCATATCTCTTTATGTATATTTAAGAATGAATTATCGAACCTGCAAATTTGTTGTACAACGCCCCTTGTTCGTGCCACTTAGACAAAACGTTTTCTTCTAAAGCCAACTCCAAATTCACCCACAACGACGCTTCGAGTTACTTCCTGTATTTTCTCCCACCACACATTACGGTTTTACACTGAAGGTTGTTTCTCTCCTATCCTTATCCTCTCGATTTCAGTGACTGAGTCATTTGTCTCGTCTTTCCTCAAACCGACCCCATGGACCAAGTCTTACTTTCCTGCGCCAATATAACTATAACCCATTATATCGTAGTGTTAAATATAGTCACTTCTTTCAAAGCCATATCCTACACGGAGACTGCACCTTTCCGAGAGAGCCCTCTCCAGATCTGAAAGGCTAGTTTTTGGGTCTCAAAATTGGTTGAAAAAATTACCTTCGCCGTCTGTTTATTAGCCGAACAGATTTACGGAGTGCTAACATTCTGGCGCCATGGTCGGGGACGAAGTTGAATAGATTTTCCCTGGGATAATGAAAAACGTTGCAGTTTGACCCCTGAGGGTAACAGAGGGACAAACATCCATACCGGTTGAAACCATTACCCTGGTGACTCCAGTCCAAATAGACTAGTAGCTCCAAGTAGCACAGTTCAGGGAACCTAGCTCCAAATATGATTTACACCAAAGTGAATCTTGACCCAAACCCCTCGGAGCCCGTGTATGACCCCGAGAAGATTTTGTGCAAGAATAGAGAGAAAGAGTCGGACCCGTTCTACTACCTCGACAGGAGCCTATCCTTGCCAAAAGAGGATGCGTAGAGCATTGACGACCTAGAGTTTGACGCATTCTTCGAGCAAACTCTGTTCAGGTCGAAGTTAGAAACCAGTTTGGACGTGACTGTTTTCGATCCAAAAAAATTCCAAGCCCTAGTATCAAGTAATATCGCTCAGAATATGAATCCTCCTAGGGATATGGCCACCAGATTCGCTCCCCTCATCCTGCCTGCCCAATTGTGTGACTTGTCTCAAAACTATATCCAAAGGATCAGGCTCTACGACGCTAAGGGAAATGTTTCTGCTCAGACGCACCTGAATTGGTTTTACAATTTCATCGACCTAGAGGAGGTGGACTATGCAGATGCAAAAATGAGGTTGTTTTCACAAAGCCTTTCAGGAGATGTAAGAAAATGGTTGAAATCCCTCCTGCCCATGAGCATTCAAGACTTCTCCACATTCGAGACGTCATTCCTAGATAAATGGGTGGACAAGAAAAACCCTTTGCAGCTACTGACACAATACAATAACATGAAGAAAGCACCGGAAGAGATGGTGTGGGAATTTTCATCCCATTTTTTGAAAGTGTACAACTCGATCCCTGTAGAAGTCAAGCTACCCCCCGTCACTACATAGTTGTGGTATGTTGATTCCTTCGAAAATGATTTCGCCCTGCTATTAAGAGAAATAAGATCAACGAATCTAGATGCTATAATGATTAATGTTGTTGAAGTCGAAGTAAGCATGATGGCGTCGGAAAAAATAAAACCAAGGTTCAACCGAGGTGACAAGAGACCCTAAGGAGATGCACAACCATTGACGTTGCGGTCCTCAGATGATAAATTTGACATGATGATGAATACCATGGAGAAGTTGGTGGAGAGAATGTCCATGGGAAACAGACTTGTTGCCCAAGAACAAAATGACCCACGTCCCAGGAATCAAAACCTCAGAAGGGGTCAAATCCCTCAGATCGGATAGAGAGAACAAAAATAGAAAAGGGATCAGGGTGACAAACAAACAAGACCTCCTTTCCAGAACGACTACGCGGATGAGGATTTCGACCAAACATTCGATGACCAGTTTCATTGTTGCGATGACCAAAACCCACGCGTATTCTTGACAAAGAGTGAGCATGATCGGTATATGAGCCAAAAAAAACACTTCGTGCCAGAGGCTGATGATGATATGATACCCGAGACAGATGATGTGCCATATTGGGAGACGAAAGACTTCAGTAAAGGTTATCAAAACACCATCATGCAATTCCAAAAGAATTACAACCTCTGGAGCAAAGACGGGCCTACCGAGTCGCAACAAATGAACCCCATAAGGAAGCCTCCAGTGGACACCCCTTCCACAAGCCAACCAAGGTCAGACAACGTGACCAAGGATACAACAGAGAAAGATAATTCGAAGGAGTAGGTCCCCAAGAAATCTCTAGAGGCAGGACAGGAGGCGAGCAGAAAAGAGGTAGAGAAAACTTGTCCCCCTTTCAATTTTGAACATGAGATGGCTAAAACAAAAATATGTATCCCATTCAATGAACTTATTAGAAAGGGTGAGTATCGGGAAAAAATCATTAAAATGATAAAAATGGGGGGGACCCCCAATACTCTAAATATTCAAGACGATCACCCCGCCATCCTTTTTGGTCCACGCGTTGAAGAGACAAGCGATGCTGAAGATGTCCCCCTTTCTATTTCAGTCTAAAGATCCATGACATGAACCTGCATAACTCCATGTTGGATTCTGGCACGTCACACAACCTCATGCCAAAGGTGATCATGGATGAACTAGGCTTGGATGTCACCAGGACATACAAAGACCTTTTCTCCTTTGATTCGAGGAAAGTCAATTGTTTGGGCCTTATCAAATACCTAGTTGTATCGTCGGCTTAAATCCCCACTAAGAACATGGTCATGGACGTGGTTGTCGTAGACATACCCTCAAAATTTGACATGCTTCTCTCGAGGTCGTGGGTTGTGAAGTTTAAGGGCACGTTGCAGATGTATATGTCGTATGCCACTATCCCTGTTTTTGGCCACGACAGAAGGCTGTAGAGAGAAATGCTACTGAAATACATGGTAAGAAGCAAAACGCAGCCACACAATCATCCCATATACGTTGTTGATATTAAGGTGGGTTCTTTTATATTCTACAATGACCTGAGTTTCAAGGAGGAAGAACCAAACTCCATTATAACAATTGACAAGAAGATTGCACGGGAAACAAAAGAATGCACCGACCCAAAAGACCACATAGAAAATAGGGTGTGGAACATGAGTTTTGACGATGCAGTCAATAGAGAAGGAGCTGGCGCCGATGTATGGGTGATCCCTCATGAAGAAAGCATGAAGTTTTGCTCATACAAGCTCACGTTTGAATGCACTAACAACATGGTCGAGTATGAAGCACTAATATTGGGCTTACAGGGTCTGAAATAATTGGGTGCACAGAAGATAACAGGGGGCAGAGATTCTGAGCTGGTCATAAATCAAGTAAAGGGTGTATATCATACTAAACACCCCAAGTTGAGAGCGTACAAGAATTTGTCTTTGGACCTCCTCGAAGGATTCTCAAAATATGGCCTATATGCTATCCCCAGAGAGAAAAATCAGATCGTTGATGCATTGGTTGCCTTGGCCTCGGTTTTTAAGATCCCCATCTTCCTAAACTAAAAATATGAAATCGAGGTCAAGCACAAGCCGAGAGTGCCTGATAATATCAAATGCTGGCAAGTGTTTGATGATGACAAACAGGTGGAAAGATTCCTCCTTATGAGTGACGAGTTCGCTAATACGAACATCGACGAGGAATGCTACGACAATGAAGATGAGAGCGCGGATGCATGCAGTAAAAATGACCCTTTCCAAAACCAGATCACGGGAAGGGACATAATACAATTGAAAAATAATATTATTCCAAAGGGGTTGGTGCCGCTAGAAAAGTTGTTTGATGAAAATGATGTCGCTAAGAAACCTAAGATCATTGCAAGTGAAGAAGACGTGGAAGAATGCAACATCGGGACTGGGGAGAACCCGAATATGGTGAAATTATCCAAGACACTCAGTCCATAAGTCAAGCAGTACTACGTAAAGCTCATGAAAGAGTTCCCGGACATTTTTGCATGGAGCTACGATGACCCGAAAGTGTATGACACGAAAGTGATCCAACATGTTATCCCTCTCAAGGAAGATTAGAAACCTTTCAAATAGAAGATGAGATGGATAAATCCCTTCTTGTTGTCTCTAATAAAGAAAGAGTTAAAAAAGATTTTGGATGCTAAAATTATTGTTTCTTTGAGGTTCTCGAAATGGGTAGCTAATCTGGTACCTGTAAGAAAGAAAAGCGAAGAGATAAGATTGTGTGTAGACTTCTGAAATTTAAAAAAAGTGTCTCTCAAGGACCACTACCCCCTTCCTAAAATGGACTACATCCTATAAAAAGTGGTGGGGTCCCAAAATATGTCTATGTTGGATGGATTCCTAGAATATAATAAGATCATGGTCCACCTGGACGACAGAGAGAAAATGACTTTCACAACTCCCTGGGGAACGTTCATGTACGCCAAGATGTCGTTCGGTCTGATGAACGCTGGAGCCACTTTTCAGAGGGCCATGGACATCAAATTTTCTAATGAAAGGGAAAAATTCTTCGTGATTTATCTGGATGACATCATTGTATACTCTACCTCTGACAAACAACATCTTGAGCACCTGAAGAGAGTTTTCCAGAAGTGCAGAAAATTTGGCATATCACTAAATCCAAATAAGTCTCACTTCATAGTAGAAGAATGAAAGTTGTTAGGGCACATAATTTCCAAAGCGGGCATTAAGATAGACCCTAGCAAGGTTGAAGGGATCTTGAAGATCGACACCCTATGCAGTAAAAAGGAGGTACAATATTTCATGGGAAAGGTTAACTTTTTGAGGAGATTCATCCCAAACCTAATGGAAATCATAAAACACATAACTTGCATGCTCAAGAAGGGAAACGAGATCAAGTGGAACCTGGAGGCCAAGAATTCTTTTGAGGATATCAAAGTGGCACTAACAAAAGTTCCTGTACTAGCTATCCCGGATTTTATGAATAATTTCCTCTTGTTTTCATTCGCCTCAGAACACACTATTGTCAGAATGTTGCTACAAAAAGACGAATAGGATTTCGAAAAACCCATAGCTTACCTCATCCAGACACTGCACGACACTCCACTAAGGTACGACATTATGGAAAAATAGGCATACGCCTTAGTGAAAGCTTTGAAAGAATTTAGGACATACATTTTTCACTCCCATGTCATCGCTTGTGTACCCAACAATTCAGTAAAATATATCCTGACTCAACCTAACTCGGAAGGAAGGAGAGGCAAGTGGATAGTGGCCATGTTAGAGTATGATCTTAAAATCAAGCCTACAAAGATAATCAAAGGTCAGGGTCTCACAAATTTAATGGCGCAAATGGACTGTGACGCTGTGGACATGAGTTTCATCCCTGATCTGTCGGAATTCCCCCAAGAAGAAAGAACTGTGTGGGAGCCTCAGCGGTTCATTGATTCACCATGGTATGCAAACATCATCTATATGCTGGAAAAAATCCAGGCCCCTCCGGGCATGAGTAAGACTAAGGCCATATATCTCAAACTTAAAGTGGTTAAGTTCTGCATCCTGGACAACTCACTCTACTGGAAAGACCCTAGGGGAATATTGTTAAGTTGTTTGTTGGAAGACAACGCAAAGCGGGCCATACAAGAATTTCACAAAGGAAACTGTGGTAGACACCACTATTGGAATAACACCATGCACAAAATCATGAGGGTTAGTTATTAATGGCCTACAATTTTTGTTGACGTATATAAGGAGGTCTCCAACTTCCACGAATGTCAGATTTTTGATGGAAGAAGAAAGTTGCATCCCCTGCAACTAAAGTTGATCTCAGTCGAAGAACCTTTCATGTAGTGGGGTATAGATTTCATAGGAGAGATAAACCTGCCATCCTCTGCGCAACACAAATGCATACTCACGACCACCGACTATTTCATGAAATGGATAGAGGCAATCCCCATGAGGCAAGATACCAATGAAGTCATCATCTAATTCCTAGAGATGAACATCCTGTCGAGGTTTGGGTGTCCCATTAAGATCATTATAGATAATGCAGCTGCATTCAAGTCTAAGAGGATGGAGAAGTTTTGTCAGGATAACAACATAACCCTGGGACATTCCATGACGTACTATCCACAAGGAAATAGGTTAGCAAAATCCTCTAACAAAATCCTGACTAGGATCATCAAAATACTCCTACAAGAAAACAAGAGATCTTGGCATAAAAAAGCTTATCTACGCGATGTGGGTAGATCGGGTTACCACCAAGAAGTCTATATCAACGTCGCCTTTCTAGATTGTTTAGGGTGTGGATGAAATTTTCCCTACTTCACTGGGACTTCCCATCAGGAAGCTATTGTGAGAACAGGAGTCCGAGCGAAATGATGCGCAGAGGAGAATTAAAAAGCTAATTCACATGCAACAGGTGTATAGTTAGTCGCAGCTCCATCAGGAAAAGATAAAGAAAGCCTTCGATAAGCGCTCTAAGCCATAGTATTTCCGGTTGGGTGATCTAGTTTTGGGATGGGACACGAGAAATGAAGGTAAAGGTAAGAATGCAAAGTTCAACCACCTTTGGACGGGTCCGTTCAAAATCAACGATAATAGCGGGAAAAATGCTTATTTTTTAGAAGGATTAGATGGAGAAAGTTTTGATTGGGGCCCTGTAAATGGCAGGTTCCTCAAACATTACCTGATGAAATAAGATCCGTTTGAGTCATTTTTCATTGTAAATAGTCGTTTTATTTTGCATCGAGTCAGTAGGTCAGCAAAAAATTGAAGCCCGAAGTGAAGGCCCTAAGTTTATGCTGAAGTATTAGAAGTTGTGTCGATAGGTTTAGTTTGTTTTCCATTCGTCGATTATTTTTCTCAGTATCTAGAGGTCAAATAAATCCCAATGGTCAGGCACCTAGTCTATTGTTCTTTGCTACCTCACAGGGAGGATAACATCCCCGTTGGAGCCAGTTGTTAGCGTCGCCATTTTTCTTTCCATTTTAAGAGTCATTTTTAGGTCACGTTGCGACCTATGCGTCCAACCATGTGAAGTCAGGTACGTAGCACCGTGAGGTCGAAGTCAACAAGTGGTGTATTGGCCCTTGAAAATGGGAAGGGATGTCAGAGTCGAAACTCATACAAGTGGTACGGGTATGTCTTTTCCAACAGAGTCAAGCCCCATTGGGAAACTAGTTTCTACGTGCCTAGGTCGAGTCAAGTGGTTAATGGAAATCACATAGACAAGTACAACAATTATTATCATTTCATAATGAAGGTCGAGGGAATGAAAAATCACGACGTTTGTATCATGCATGCCCAACAAAATTTACCACTTGTATCCTACGTGCAAGGATTTACCATGGAAAACCTGCAACTCTACTTGGAACATATCGTCGCCATGAATTCACTGTCCTTCAACAGGATATCCTCTCTTTTCGAATTCATTATAAATATTGGACGTTCCACACTCTCTCCGGTCTCAAAACCAAGCCCAAACTCTGTTTACATTTTCCCTTTCCAATCGAGTTTGTTCAAAGTTTCCCCCCTGTGCATTTGCTGAATATACCGTGTACAGAATAAACATTTGTCACTCCATGGCGACCTCTCAGAGTGCAAGGAAAGGCCCATGGAGAAACATAAATGCAAGGTCCAAGCCCCAAAAAGACTGGGATTTGTTCCCACTTGCGGAGGACATCCCCAAAGATGTGAAAGGAACTATTCTCTTACCTACAGAGAAGACCTGATCAAATCACGCAGAGTCTGAGGTGGAGGGATTCGCACAGGAAGGGAAAATAGTAGGAACTCCCTCTCCTCAACAAAAAATGCCTCGGAGGAGGGACAGGTCGAGAAAAATCCAGGAGATCGTGGAAGTTCGAGTTGCAAAAGAGTCGCGCGTTAATCAGTAACTGAAGAACTACTCAAATGCGCCATATGGATAAAACCTGCTGGGGGATCGAGCCACGAAGACAGGAGCAGAAAAAGGAAATCGAATGTCATGGGAGCAAATGAGCAAGATCCATATCAACAACTGAAGAAAGCAAAGCTGGCTATCGTCAAACTCTATCAGGAAAACATGGAATTAAGGCGACAGCTAGCGACAAAGGCCACTGAAGCATCCTAAATGTAGGGTCACGAAGGGAACATGGTGTGGTTGAAAAGGTAGCTCAAAGAGGCACAAGAAACCATTGTACAGCTGCAAGAAACACAAAGGATGACGGAAGAAAGGCATACAAAATATTCCAGAGAATGTGAAATGATCGAGAAGGAAGCCCGCGTATCCCTCATCAACATGCAGGAAAAATGAGTTTAGTTTGTGCCCATCTTTGCACCTGCAAAGGATAAGACAAATCTTGGCAGTTTTGAATGATAAGTTTCTCTAAAGTACACTACCATTTTGATAATGACCACGACGATCTAACAGTTTTTTCCTGTGCGCAGTTCTCCAACAAATGATCACATCATAGAAATCGAAGTCATTATTACAGACATCAAGCTCCTAACAAACATCTGTTCATCGGGACACCTTCTTAAAGAGACACAACGAAACATCTTTTCTCCATACCAAAGCCTGACCGACGATCAGATTCCCGTGGAATTACTGCAACGATCTCGAGTGAACATGCGTGATTATTGTCTATTTTTGGAAAGAACTATGTGAAGAGTCTCCAACGCATGTTTCTCCATTTTCCTAGTTTTAATGGTTAGCAGTTAGGAAGCAGGGTAGCCCAAGCAACGCCCTCATTTATATATTTCATTTTTTTTCGATGTAATCCAGTTTGGTTGGAAAATGTGGTAGACAACAACTATTGTATGTAATCTGAGTTTTGACCATAATTTAATGAAAAGGTCATATAGCTTGACAAAAATATTCTAGTTGTAACAGTTGGATGTATTGTTCTTATTTCTTTGCGTATGTGCTTTCCTGTTATCTTTATTTCATATCTCTTTCTGTTTATTTGAGAACAAATTATTGAACCTGCAGATTCGATGTACAATTCCCCTTGTTTGTACCACTTATACAAAATGTTTTCTTCTAAAGACAACTCTGAATTCTCCCACAGTGGCACTCCGAGTTACTTCCTGTATTTTCTCCCACCACACATTACAGTTTTTACACTGAAGGTTGTTGCTCGCCTAGCCTTATCCTCTCGAGTTCAATCACTAAGTCATTTGTCTCGTCTTTCCTCAGACCAACCCCATAGCCCAAGTCTTACTTTCCTGCGCCAATATAACCAGAACCCATTGTATCATAGTGTTAAATCTAGCCATTGCTTTCAAATCCATATCCTGTGCAGAGACCGCACCTTTCCGAGAGAGCCCTCTCCATATCTGAAAGGCTAGTTTTCGGGTCTCAAAGTTGAATGAAAAAGTTACCTTCGTCATTTGTTTATCAGCCGAACATATTTATAGAGTTCTAATAGACTCCACAATCAATGAGATCATGATATCCATACTCGAGCTATTCCATTTCCAACCAACCCCCTAATTAGATATGTAGAAACCCTGGCCACTAATATAAGATAGTAGTTGGCCAATTTCCAATTGGATATAGTATTATGATACCCATCCTACTAGGTCTACATGTTCATGTTTTATCAGAGTCGCATCCTATCCCACCTAGGGCTGGAACAATTCTAGTATGGTAAGCCCATTAGGTATCTTGGATGACATCCATGGGTAAGAAAGGGTGAGCTATAGTCTTCCCTATTCAAAGACACAAATGAGTTCATGTTTGTATATTTCTCAATCATTATGGGTATAAAGCCTCAAATAATGCATAATAATAGTAGGCTATACTTACATTTGGTTTATGGTCCCAAAAAGGGTGATTGGTTCATGGGGGAGGATTATACAGTAATAATTATGTATGTGATCAAATCATCTCCCTACAAGTTACCCAAAATATTCACTCCAAAAACTTTTGTGTTTGAATATATCGAACAATTGACATAAATGGATGGGATCCATTTGCTTAAATCCAAGAAGAAGAAACAAGTTCAAAATATCAGTATCATGGGAGGATATGTTTTAACAGACAAGAAACGGCTAAGGAGGAAATCCAAATCTTGTAAAAACTAATTTTCCCTTGGGATAAGCCATGTAGATATGACCCACACTTTACTATAGCAACAAAGAGGAAAAAACAAAACCTGAGACCTAAGGAGCATGAAAACAAGCCACTAGATTAAACATTAACAAACAAAGATTCTTTGCTAGGGGTAAAGGCCACTCTAGAGGAAAATGCAGATATTTCCAAAGCCATTATTAAAGTATTTTTGACCCATATTCTGACATGCCAAAGGTACCAATATACTACACCTTCTACTAGCACAAGAGTGCCATGATTCCTAAATTTGAACTGAAGTTCACTACCCTGATTAAAGTGAGGATGAAAGAAGTACAAAAAGATAATTTCATTAAGTAGAATATGGGGGCATGCTAGAGGATGAGATGATTAGATTATACCTTGATGTTGAAAAAAATTCCTTATGGACAAATTCCCAAGAAAGAAACATTATCCAAATCATATGATAACACTCTTGGGATTGAGGAGGATGAAGGTGGTGATGACGGTGATGAAGAGAAAGAAGAACCAATGGGAGAAAAAAATCCTCTTCCTAGTATCTAAAAAGGGAAAAACAAGGAGAGGCATTCCCCACTAAAATTTCTCTAGAAAAAGCCCCAAAATATGAAAAGGTTATCCCCATATTTCAATCTATGGATTTCAGAGGCACTTGTGGATTTTGAAACAATGAGCATGGTATAATTGAGCCCATTACCTTGGAATAAAGACCCCAATGTTTGGGACTATAAGATAAACTTGATGGTCATTACGTTAAGAAGAAAGACCTATCTTCTACCTATGTTCCCCTTGCATATCAGATAATTGGGTATGAGAAGATGATGGAGGTTCTATCCCAAGGAGTGCCTCACAAGGTTCCCAATCCACTACTTCTTCCTATAGCACAACACATTGGAAAAGGGCTAGAAATATTTATCACAATAAAAAGAGGGAAAAGGTGAAGTTGAAGAAGAGAAGGAGAATAATTTTTCTTGGAAAGAAAAGGAAGAGAACAGAGTTGCATAAGATTTTTCTCATAAAGTATAGGAAGAGAAGAGAGTTGTAACAGAATCTGCTTAGAAATAATAGGAATAAAAGAAGGTAGTTGAGGATAAAATAATTTTAAAATTTTACCAAAAAGCAAATGAAGAGAAAAGACATGCAGAAGAAGATACTAAAAGAAAAAAGGAAGAGAATAAATTAGTAAAGGGAAAGGATACAAATGAGGTTACCAAGGATAAGAAAAGAAAAAAAAAAGATGAACTAGAGAGAGAGGAGACTAAAAAGAAGAAATCTATAATGGAGAAATCAGGGGGAGAAATTGAATGGGGAATTGAAAAGGCCACATCTAAATTTAGCATACCTCAACAAGTCAAGGGATCTTCCCTTATTCTTCTAAGTTCTCCCAAATTCTTCCCCTAACAATACCAAGTTGGGTGCTTGGTACACTTAGTGTTGATACCTCTCATGATTGGACATCATTTGTCCCCGGAATCATTGTGACCCTTTAGAGATAGTAAGGGAAGAAAAGAGGAGGAGGAAAGGAAATAAGGATGCAATTATTTCCTTAAGTTATTAAGAGCCCATTGCTAAACATAGGATCCTACCTATGTATGATGATAATTCAAGCCAATATGCCATGAATACCTATAGCTTCTAGTAAAGAATCCATATTAAAAAATGGGGCTCCAGGGATGGAAATCTGCTCAAGTCACATTCAAAAAACTTGAATTACCCCCTGAATATAATATTTCAATGACAAATAGATCTAGTAGTATAGTATATAACAAATATGTGAGGTTTTTTCATTCTAACGAAGATTTCAATATGAAGTATAAAGTTTCCATTACCCAAAATCACTTCTTGAATGCCAAGGTGGAGGGACTTGGAGACAAAGAAGAACTTGGAATAGATTGTGTTATGTTCCAACACCTTAAAATATCATAAGAAAGTAGAGTACACACCATACAATGGACACCAAATGTGGGCATGGAGCACAACTCCAAGATTGATAAGAGAGTTGAGTTACATAATAACTCCTTAAAGAATAAGAGAACCTCCTCCAAATACCCCAATGCATTCATATATACAAATCACATACTCCTATCATTTACTAGATTAACCCCTATTGCATATGCAATTACCCCATTACATATACATTTAACTCCATATATGACCCCCTTAGGGTTATATCAGATTATCCTGTTTAGGGAGGGATCCATGGATAGCCACTGAATATATATCCATTTTCAAAGAGAAGGATTCAAGGATTAAGGCCTTAGAGAGAAATCATATGACCCCTCTCTTCTCTTTGACATAGTAGATGATTGGGGAGAAACAATAATTAACTGAGGAAGTTAATTTCCTTGGAAGTGAAAATGTCATCGTCGATGTAAAGAGCCAAACCTGCATGGAGGAAACAATAATAGATATAAAGGTTGAACAAAGAAAAGAGTTGGGTATGTGTTATATTAATTTCACAACTAGAATTAGTGTCTGTGTTGCATTGGACACATAGAGGGTACAGGGGCAGTTGCCCTCAAAAACAAATTGTTGTACTTTGCGTCTGTTTTTAGTGGTTTTTTGGCACATGGTTTTCGTCGATGGTTTTATAATTCTAGTTTAAGAATTAAGGTTGTTGACTAATCCGGGTCGATGGATTAGGGATTTTGGATGTTGCAGGATCCTATATATGTATTGTATTGTAAACAATGAATATAATATTAGAGGTGCAGCTCCAAATAGGTTGTTGGTTTTCTCGGTTTGGGTTTCTAGGGTAAAATCTATGTGTAATTTGTGTGTGTGCCATTGTATATTTTTTGTTTTATTAAGAATCTATTTGCAGTAATTAATTGTACAAGTTTAAAACCTACAAAAAGTGACAATTGTTTCCTCACAACTGGATGAGGAAAATGAAAGAATAAAAATTTTACAATTTGAACTCATGCTGAAGAACTTAATCAGAGCCAATACTCCTAGTTCCCTTATATAGGAGATAGAAGAATACAATAATACAAAGCTACAAAAAAACAATGAGCAACTTCTTAAGGAATTCAAGGAATGGAGATCAAAGCACAGAGATAACCTGATCAAAATCACTAGTGTCCAAAACTTGGTCGAGAAAAGGAAGGAAGATCCAAAAACGCAAGGGAAGAAGCTGGAAGAGACATAAAATAAGTGGTTTAAGGATAAGAAGTAGGTAGTAGTACTAGAAAAATAAAGAGATTCCTAGAACATAGGGTATGAAGAAAACTCTACAAAAGATAAACTATTGGTAACAATGAAATCCATTAAAATAACAATTTGGGGTTGTGGTTGATGGCATCCCCAAGATTAGACATCACATGCAATATTACTTGGTGTACAATGGCCACTACAAGTAGATGAGGAAATATTCAGATGATATGAGAGAGGATATGGAGAATAAGGCCAAGGTCTCATAGACCAAAGATAAGGTCCTAAACAAGATCTCGGCTCAAGAACTAGAGTTATCATGGGTTAGGGATCAAATGTCTATTTCCATGGATGTTGATACATGTACCAACAAATTCAAGAGCTAGAAGATCACTAATAAAAGGCCCCAACAATAGATCAACCCATCAAAATTTTCATGATTTACATGACAACCAGGATTATACATGGCCTTCATTTTCCATTAGATGATGAGTTGTTACTCCACTCACTAGACAATTACACAGGGTTGATAAAAGCAATAGCATTTGGATTAACACATGTGGAAGACATAAGGGCAATTCCTTCACCCCAATATGTATACAATCAATTGTACCCACCAATCACCATTTGAACCCTCAATGCACACCTTGTACACTCCTTAGGCCCAATTGATTACATAAAGAAAATGAAGTTGGATAAGTCTTTCAGAATCGTAATGGGTGGAAAAATAGTTAGTGAATAGGGATGGTGACTGCTTAGTATTGTATATGATTACATCATAAGATAAACCCAAAGAAACCCACCTCAGGAAATTCCCCCTCTTGCTTACTTGTCACCTAGGTAGTAGGTACCTTCTTAGCCACTCACAGCAGTGGCTTGATATCAGGAAAGGCCACCTCCCTAAACCAAAAGAAGAGGTAGTGACAGAAAAGGAAAGTGATTGAAATAGTAAGCAACTATTTTTGGCTAGACTTCTCATATGTGACCCTAATTTTATGGTGACTGGGAACAAGTGGTGGCCCCTAAGTGGGGATTAAACCCTAAGGAAGGAAGGAAAAACCAACAATGTTAATAGTTTAATTGACATCCTATATAAGTATACCTCTATAGCAAAAAAACAACATAGGGAATATTGATACTACTAGGCTGCTAAAATTTTGAGAGAGAGATTTAATCTTTATCATTTTTGTATTATTTCCTTGACCCCATGCTATGAGGATTAATCACCTTGACTCGGTATTCTTTCTATTCTCATTCTTTTCTCTTTTTTAAGCACCAATATAAGTCCCAAATTTTGGAAAGAAGCAATAGAAGACCCAATATTAATATTCCATCTTCCCCATCTGGTGCTTTAATTGCATTTTAAAGAATTGTTGAATTTATTGTGTAGTCAAGGTCAAGGCACATTGGCACTAGTGAAATAATAAAATTCAAGCAAGTTATTCATGTTTTCTTTGAATTTATATCTTATACTTTGTGTTGAATGGATCTATGATGGCCTTGCCAATTTGATTTTTAGTGCTAAATGAACCTAATAAATAA
>SNQJ01S0036201.1:5360-21490 GCA_010110895.2 Picea sitchensis
GAGAATGAGGTTCAATTGTTTCTCTATCTGAGTCAGGAGATTCCTGCAAAGGGTGCAGTTGAATTCATCCACAAGGAGTGCGTTGATGAAGGCTCAGTAGTTTAACTTTTGTTCTCATTCGCCCAGAAGTGGATTTGGGTCGTCGAAGCCATGCAAGGAGTGCGTAGGCTGAAGCCGAAGTCTCAGTTGTGAATCTGAGCAAAGGGAATCAAAAGACTGCTGCTGCAGGAGTTGCGCAATTCGAAGGGATTCAACACTTGAGAGTTGTTGAACGATCGCCGTGAAGAGCGCGTGAAGGTCCCTCTGAAAGAGTCAGAGTGGGAAGATTAGGAGGTATAGAACCTTTGTGATATCATTGAATAAGAGCACTAGAAGTTTGTGCAGTTAAAGGTCTCAGGCCAGAGTTACCAGTGCGTGCACAGAGATCTTTTTTTTTCCTAAGAGACTGTTGAAGTTGTGGAAAAGCTCAGGAGGAATAGACCTTTGAACCCCCTGAGAGCTAAGTGCAGGGAAGTTGTCATGGGAGGTCGAAGGAAAGTGTCACAGGTTGGCGAGCAAGCAAAACGAGTCTCATGGAGAGACACTCCTTTATTTCACAGAATCTTCAAGGGGAGAACGGACGGATGAAATCTTTGGAAGAGATTTCACGAAGTTTCGAGAGCCGTTGGATCTCCCAGAGCTGCAAGGTAGTTACAGCGCAGGCATGGAGAGGATTCAAAGCTCAGGAGGGGCAGCACCGTTGATCCAAGTCGGTAAGGACCATTAGATTGTTCATGAGATCGCCTATCGGGACCTCGTGAGGAAAGCGTCCTAAGTTTGGTAAGGAGAGTCGCGAGATTGCGAGAAGCGAGATCTCAACTACTTCGAGGATAGCATGGGTCCACAGAAGTCGGCAAGTGGATAGGTGGCACCTCGCATCTCGGGAGCTCGGAAGTGGAAGGGCTGAAATATTGGTGTCAAAAGAAGCGAGATCACTAGGCAGCGAAGTGGCTAGAGGATCCGAAGCGTCAATCGGAAGAGGACAGGTGGCGGAGATCTAAAGATCTCACGAACTCGGGAGCTCGCAAGGTGAAAGCACAAGTAGTGAGTATTCAAAGTCACGAGGACGCGAGGTGCAAGAAAGAGGATATCCATTGGATCTGGCTCACGGAAGGACCGTCGGATCCTCACGTGGGATCGTGCATTGGAACGTCACGAGAAAAGGCTCGAGGACTTGGCCGCGGAAATCGCGAAGTCACGAGGGAGCGAGATCGCGAGTTTCGGCACCTCGGACCTCGAAAGTTGACAGGGAAGTTATTCAACCTCGCGAGTAGCGAAGTCGCGAGGGAACAAGGTAGCGATAGAGCGGAAGTCCCGAGAGAAGTGTCGGGTGCGGATGGGTCAAGTCGCACGTGCACATCGGAGTTTCGGTACCTCGGGTATCGGAGGTTGGAAAACTAAAAGTTTGGTATCGCGAGTAGCGAGGGCGCGAGTAGCGAAATCCCTCCGGGAAAAGTCAGCGAGTTGACTGACCATCGGGTCTCGGGAATCCGAGGGTGTAGCGCTCGTCTGTTGAACTCGCAAAGTCGGGAGTTCCGATCCTCCGAGAAGTTAAGGAAGAGGATCGCGCGACGAAGAGAATCTGTGGGTAAGAATATTCTCGATAGGGAATTAGGAGAACCTTTGAGTTCTTAGGGCCGAGAAGAGAGGAAGGTCCTGCATGAGCAGACGTGCCCGCGAGGGTGGGGTGCGTTTGCGTCAGAGTGGTATTAGAGCGGGATTTATATATTGTCTCTATAGCGGAGGAAGAAAATTCACCATGCCGCCCAGAAGAGAAAGACAGTCACCTGAACCCGAGGATAGGGAGGTGAGAAGAAGGGGCAGACAAGTAGCTAATCCAGAAATCGAGAGGCAGATACGAGATCTTTGAGCGAGGCTGGAAGATATGGAGGCAACGTAGAGACACACAGCTAGTGCAGGATATTTGAGTGACTCCGAAGGCGAAGTTGAAGCCGAGCCACAAGAAGAAGTTGCAGCTGAAGATGCAGCCAATGAGCGGTTGATTAAAGCCATTGCCAGGATGACTTCAAAGACAAAAATGGACATTCCAACTTATGAAGGGAGTCTGGATGTAGAAGAGCTATTGGATTGGATTAGAGCTCTTGATACCTACTTCGATTATGAGGATATCGAAGAGGATAAAAAGGTTAGACATGCTGTCACAAAATTGAAGGGACACGCAGCATTATGGTGGGACGAGCTTCAAGCAGATAGACGTTCCAAAGGCAAGAAAAAGATTAAAAGCTGGGATTGAATGATTGCGAAGATGAAGGCAAAGTTCATCCCAAGGGATTATCAAATCACATTGTTCAAGAGAATGCAGAACCTGAGACAGAAGTTAATGACAGTAAAGGAGTATACTGAGGAATTCTACAAGCTCAATATCAGAGCAGGTCATCGGGAGAGCGATGATGAAAAAGTTGCCAGGTATATGAATGGCTTAAGATATGATATACAGGATGAGATGAGTATGAAAACCATCTGAACGGTGGATTATGCGTATCAGATGGCGTTGAAATCTAAGGAAAAGATAAGCCGTAAGCTAGTACAGCGAGGCCGAGGTAAGAGCCAGCTGAGAGGTAAATCAGTTGCCCAAGATAGGTTCCAGAAGTCTAAGGATGAATGGAAGAAGCCTCAGACTAGAACAGAAAGAGGTGGAAGTTCACAGCGAGGCCACCACGCTGAACAGCGAAGGCAGTAGACAGAACAGAGTGGAGGATACGTAGATAATAACACATTTCCTCATACCATAGGTAGAGGAAGAGGCAGAGGTGGATTCATCACATGATTCACATGTGGAAAAAATGGACACAAGGAAGTTGACTGTCCAGATAGAAAAAAAGATGGAGGAGAATCTCACATCGCCGAGGCACCGAGGCGAGATGCTGAAGCAGAAAACGCAGAAGACGGAAGGTCATTGATGATGCGTAAATTTCTCTTAACACCCAAGAAGGAGGTGGAGGATGCAACTCAAAGAAATAGACTTTTCAGAACCACATGCAAGACCAAAGACAGGAAATTCAAGGTTATTGTGGATAGTGGAAGCACCGATAATCTCGTTTCAACCGAGATGGTGGAGAAACTAGAGATGGAGACGACTGATCACCCGAGTCCATACAAAGTTTCATGGCTATAGAAGGGGTATCAGGTAAGTGTCACTAAACAGTGCTTAGTTGACATCAAGATAGGAGGATATAATGATAAAATACTCTGTGATGTTATTCCTATGGATGTATGTCATTTATTGCTAGGCAGACCATGGCAATATGACAGGAACGTAGTTCGTGATGGGAAGATTAATACCGATACCCTAGAGAAGAATGGGAGAACCCATATGTTACTTCCAATAAAGGATAAGGAGTTGAAACCGGAAGTGAATAACAGGGTACTTCTCATGAGTGGGAAAGAACTTCTGGCGGAAGTAAAGAAGAAGGAAGATCCACAATTCTTTGTGGTCAGGAAACCAAGGATTGCCTTGACCAGCACAAGAGTGGATTATTTGCCGGAAGAAATTCAGGAACTACTTGAAGAGTTCGTTGATATTGTGGTAGAAGAACTGCCTCATTCGTTGCCGCCAATGAGGAGCATGAGTCATCACATAGACCTCATACCAGGAGCCAGTTTACCAAAAAAAGTTGCGTACAGGTTGACGCCACAGGAGAATGAAGAAGTTAAAAGGCAGGTACAGGAACTGCTAGATAAAGGACTGATCAGAGAAAGTTTAAGTCTGTGTGTCGTTCCAACGGTACTCAGTCCAAAGAAAGATGGAGGCTAGAGAATGTGCACCGATTCCAGAGCCATCAACAAGATAACCATTAGGTACAGGTTTCCATTGCCACGGATGGATGACTTGATGGACTGTTTAAGTGGAGCCAAATTTTTTTCAAAGGTGGATTTGAAAAGTGGATACCATCAAATTCACATGAGGGAAGGCGATGAGTGGAAGATAGCCTTCAAGACCAATGAAGGGTTGTACGAATGGCTAGTCATGCCATTTGGCTTGACGAATGCACCGAGTACATTCATGAGGCTGATGAATGAAGTGCTGAGGGAATTCATTGGTAAGTTTGTCATTGTTTACTTAGATGACATATTGATTTTCAGCAAAACAAAAGAAGAACATCTGAAGCATTTAGTTGCAGTAATGAGGAAGCTACAGCAAGAGAAGTTGTTGATCAACATAAGGAAATCTTCATTTATGAAGACAGAACTCATTTACTTGGGGTTTGTCATATCGGCAAATGAATTGAAGATGGATCCAAGTAAAGTGGAGGTAATAAACAATTGGCCATCACCGAGAAATATTTTCGAGGTGAGAAGTTTTCATGGACTGGCTAGTTTCTACCAAAAATTCATCAGGAATTTCAGTGGAATTAGCGCAGTGATGATGGACACAGTCAGGAAAAGACATAAATATTTTCATTGGACTCAAGAGGCTGAGAAAAGCTTCAATCTGTTGAAGCGTAAGATCACAGAGCAACTGGTGTTGGTGTTGCCAGATTTCCGAAAGACGTTCCAAGTGAAATGTGATGCAAGTGGCTTTGCCATAGGAGCGGTCTTGAGTCGGGATGATAGACCAATTGCTTATTTCAGCGAGAAGCTGAATGAGGCAAAGGAAAAATACTCCACATATGATAAATAATTTTATGCCATCATACAGGCATTGAAAAAATGGAGACACTATTTGATTCCAAGGGAATTCATTTTATATAGTGATAATCATGCATTGCAGTATGTAACTCAGCAAGAGAAATTAAATCAAAGGCATGTTAAATGGGTAGAATACATGCAAAATTTTACATTTGTTATCAAACATATTTCAGGTACTGCTAACAAAGTGGTTGATGCTTTGAGCAAGAAATGTTTGTTGTTGCAGTAGTTCAAAGTCAAGACTTTAGGCTTTGATGATCTCAGGGAGATGTACGCAGGTGATGCAGATTTTGCAGAGGCATATGGAGCAGCTGAGAACCTAGTTCTCAGAGACAGAAGTCAGTGGAAAGATTACATGATCCAAGATGGATTGTTGTTCAGAGGAAATCAATTGTGTATTCCAAATTGCTCCATGAGGGAGAACTTGTTGAAAGAAAAGCACAGTGGAGGCTTAGCAGGGCACTTTGGCCATGACAAAACATTCGCGAAGCTGAGTGAGTCATACTTTTGGCCAGGGATGCGGTCAGAAGTTAAAATGTTTGTTGACAGATGTAGAATTTTCCAACATTCTAAGGGCAGAAAGCAGAATGCAGGTCTTTATCAGCCATTGTCCATACCAGAAAGGCCATGGGAGGCGATCAGCATGGATTTCGTACTAGGATTGTCGAGGACGCGAAGAGCACATGATTCCATATTTATGGTAGTTGACAGGTTTTCAAAGATGGCACATTTCATTCCGTGTCAGAAGACCAGCAATGCGACTCACATCGCAAATTTATTTTTCAAGGAGGTTGTTAGACTTCATGGACTGTCGAAAAGCATAGTTTCGGACAGGGATACCAAATTCATTGGACATTTCTGGAGGACACTCTGGAAGAAGATGGGAACTAACTTAATGTTCAGTTCTACCTATCATCCACAGATAGATGGGCAGACAGAAGTGGTCAACAGAAGTCTAGGGGACTTGCTGAGGAGCTTAGTGACGGAGCACCACAGCAGCTGGGATAGTGTATTGCCACATGCAAAATTCGCCTACAATGATTCGGTGAATCGAAGCACAGGGAAAATTTCGTTTGAGATAGTATACGGCAGACAACCGAAAGGTGTTTTGGATCTGAGGGATTCGGAACAAATAATGACTCAGAGCGCAAGCGCTGAAGAATTCGCTGAGGTGATGAGGGAACTTCACAGCAGGGTGAAGCAGCGACTGACAGAATCGAACCAGGAGTACAAGCGCAGAGTGGATCAGCATCGGAGGAAACTTCAGTTCGAAGTTGGGGATCTAGTTCTATCACATTGGAGGAAGGAAAGGTTCCCAAGGGGAACATACAACAAATTAAAAATGAAGAAAATTGGGCCATGCAGAGTCCTAAAGAAATTGGGAGAAAATGCTTATGAGATTGAACTGTCGGATGAGATCGAAATATCTCCGACATTCAATCTCTCAGACTTATATCCATATAAGGTTGAAGAAGTAGAACCTGGGAGTGATGAACAGCCATAAATCTAGTGGCAGAAGCAGATGTCGATTGCAGAAAAGCCTCAGATGGAGCGTATACTTGAAAAAAGGGTGAGCAAAAAGACCAGGCGAAAGCAGTATTTTGAGTATCTGGTCAAATGGAAGAATCATCCTGTGGAAGATGCCAGCTGGGAGATAGAAGTAGTGATTCAAAAGCATGGGCAGACTGTGCAGGAGCTCATGGACAGGAGCCCATGAAATCTTTCAAACAAGGGAGTATGATGCAGGAGCATCGCAAATTACCAAAGAAAGCGTGGAGCCAGCGCATGTGTTTTTAACACATGATATATTGCTTTGAAAACTTTTTGGAATGAAGCACCAAAACTTCAATGAATCCTTTATGAAGGAGCGCCTTTTGTATATTGTATCAGACCTCGAGCCATACGCTCTTGTCTGAAGTAGATAGGAGGCATTTAATAGAGTTAATGTTGGTAGATAGGATTTAAGTCTAGATTAGACAGTTTAGAGATTCGAGAGGGAAAACGGATATAGACACCCTCCTTTGTATCATTGTATTATTATTCATGACCAAGGAGACAAGAGCATGCAGAGAATTGTATGAAGAACACCCATGTACAGATGTTGAATTAATAGAAGAAAGTTCTGATTCAACCTCATGGCTAGTGTTGTTTCTCTGTGTATATTGTTCATGTGCTTATGAATTTCTACTTTCTTGATATGTATTTGCTTTGTATATGTTGTGCATGTGATTTCATGTTTCAAACTGAAGTCTAAGAGGGAGAGAAAATGAGGTTCAATTGTTTCTCTATCTGAGTCAGGAGATTCCTGCAAAGGGTGCAGTTGAATTCATCCACAAGGAGTGCGTTGATGAAGGCTCAGTAGTTTAACTTTTGTTCTCATTCGCCCAGAAGTGGATTTGGGTCGTTGAAGCCATGCAAGGAGTGCGTAGGCTGAAGCCGAAGTCTTAGTTGTGAATCTGAGCAAAGGGAATCAAAAGACTGCTGATGCAGGAGTTGCGCAGAGTCAAAGGGATTCAACACTTGAGAGTTGTTGAACGATCGTCGCGAAGAGCGCATGCAGGTCCCTCTGAAAGATTCAGAGTGGGAAGCTCAGGAGGTATAGAACCTTCATGATATCGTTGAAGAAGAGCACCAGAAGTTTGTGCAGTGAAAGGTCTCAGGCCAGAGTTACCAGTGCGTGCACAGAGATCTTTTTTTTTCCTAAGAGACTGTTGAAGTTGTGGAAAAGATCAGGAGGAATAGACCTTTGAACCCCCTGAAGGCTAAGTGTAGGGAAGTTTCCGTGGGAGGTCGAAGGAAAGTGTCACAGGTTGGCAAGAAAGCAAAACGAGTCTCGTGGAGAGACACTCCTTTATTTCACAGAATCTTCAAGGGGAGAATGGACGGACGAAATCTTTGGAAGAGATTTCACGAAGTTCCGAGAGTCGTTGGATCTCCCAGAGGTGCAAGGTAGTTACAGCGCAGGCGTGGAGAGGATTCAAAGCTCAGGAGGGGCAGCACCATTGATCCAAGTCGGTAAGGGCCATTAGATTGTTCACGAGATCGCCTATCGGGACCTCGTGAGGAAAGCATCCTAAGTTTGGTAAGGAGAGTCGCGAGATTGCAAGAAGTGAGATCTCGACTACTCTGAGGATAGCGTGGGTCCACAGAAGTCGGCAAGTGGACAGGTGGCACCTCGCATCTCGGGAGCTTAGAAGTGGAAGGGCTGAAAGATTGGTTTCAAAAGAAGCGATATCACTAGGCAATGAAGTGGCGAGAGGATCTGGAGCGTCCATCGGAAGAGGACAGGTGGCAGAGATCTAAAGATCTCGCGAACTCGGGAGCTTTCAAGGTGAAAGCACAAGTAGTGAGTATTCAAAGTCACGAGGACGCAAGGCGGGAGAAAGAGGATAGTCGTTGGATCCGGATCACGGAAGGGTCGTCGGATCCGCACGTGGGATCGTGCATCAGAACCTAGTGAGAAAAGGCTCGAGGAATTGGCCGTGGAAATCGCGAAGTCACGAGGGAGCGAGGTCGCAAGTTTCGGCACCTCGGACCTTGGAAGTTTACAGGGAAGTTATTCAACCTCGCGAGTAGCGAAGTCACGAGGGAACGAGGTAGCGATAGCACGGAAGTCCCGAGGGAAGTGTCGGGTGTGGACGGGTCAATTCGCACATGCACATCGGAGTTTCGGTACCTCGGGTATCGGAGGTTGGAAAACTAAAAGTTTGGTATCGCGAGTAGCGAGGGCGCGAGTAGCAAAATCCCTCCGAGAAAAGTCAGCGAGTTGACTGACCATCAGGTCTCGGGAATCCGAGGGTGTAGCGCTCGTCTGTTGAACTTGCAAAGTCGCGAGTTCCGATCCTCCAAGAAGTTAAGGAAGAGGATCGCGCGACGAAGAGAATCTGTGGGCAGGAAGATTCTCGATAGGGAATTAGGAGAACCTTTGAGTTCTTCAGTCCGAGAAGAGAGGAAGGTCCTGCATGAGCGGACGTGCCTGTGAGGGTGGGGCGCGTTTGCGTTAGAAACCCATCAAAGAGTAAATGAATAAGCTAATCAAATTGAACCATGAGCTTAATAAAAGATCCTTGAACCTCATAATTTTTGGTATAAAATATCAACAGGAGGAGGATACTATTGGCAAGGCTTGCAGTTTGCTTGCACAGGGCAGTTTGCACAAGACTTCAATTTTCTTGCATAGGGCAATTTGCACAGTTTGCACAGCAGGGCAGTTTGCACAGTAGGGCAGTTTGCACAGGACTTGGTTTTGTCATAGTTTGCACAACAGGGTAGTTTGCACAGTTTGCATAGGACTTGGTTTTGTGATTAATGGCAAACTTTAAAATGCCAAAGGGGGAGTTTGTTGGTCAGTTTGCACAGGCACCGTGGATCAGTTTGCACAGGAATGGTGGTTCCTAATTTGGATATCAGTATGCCTCTCGACATACCAAAATGTGAAATTGCGAAGAACCCAAGAGGTGAGCCTTTGGTTATAACTCGAGGTTTAAGTCATGTCCGTTGGATTAAGCTTTGGAGGGGTAATATAAGAGTCGTATATGACCATTGATCTGTCCCCAAGAAGTTAACGAGAATTTTCTGATCTATGTCCACTAGATCAAATGTGAAGCCATCAGAGCATTTCGGGGATCGTGACTTGGAGTGTCGAAACACTTCATCACATAAACGCCGAAATGCCGAAATGCAAAAACATCGAAATGCCGAAATACATTTTTGCATAGGTTGTAGTCACTGCCTTTGGTCATGTGAGAAGGAGGAGCTAGCACCAAGTTAAAGATCATTTTTGGAGATTGCAACATGAAGAGATGCGATGTCTTCACCTCGGGATTGTCGATATGCGAATCACAAAAGTACCTTTTGGTAAAGGCCCATGGTCACAGCCAATGGGCATATGGAGTAAGCACGAGACCCATCTTCTACATCGAACGATGTGGATTAAATACTTAAACTGGTCGTGTGGTTGTTGTTCTTCTAGATGCCTTGGCCATTAATAATCATTGTAAGATAGTTATTCAGTTATTGTAACTAAATCTTCAAAGCCTGAGGGTTTGAGTGTATGCTTTGAATGTACGAGGTTGAAATAAGTGAAATTCTATGAGATGAAGTGTGAGTGCGTACGGAATTAATGGTACAGCGGTAGCTCTAAAGTAAAATTCATTTATTTAAATGAAGATAAATCTGAAATAAAATTATACGGGGACAATGAGGAGAAAAGATGGGGCGAGAGGATTATGGAAAAAAGATGGCTCTGTAAAATTTGAGGAGAAAATTTAATGCTTAATCTTTGATAGAGAATATAAGAGTTGGTTTGCAGATTCTTAGTGACAGAGAAGGATTCTAGGGTGGTAGGGAGGAGAAAGGGGAGACTATAAAAGTCTCATGTACAAGTTGGTGCTTGTACATCTGGGAGTTGTAGCTTCCATTCAGTAGGTGCTGAAGAAACAGAGGTAGCAGCCTCATCTGGGTTGTAGCTTAGATAAAATATGAATGTAAAGAGGAGTTGGAGCTTTCTTTTCATTCGTAAGAAGAAGAGGTTTTTCCCTTTTGGGTTTCCTCATGAAAATTCATTGTGTCACTGTTTCATTTATGTGATTGTATATTTATTGGTTAAATGTATTACTGCAAGTTAAATGTTAAAGGCATGATTTATTGATTAATAACTAATCTTCTTATAAAATGAAAGNAAGCACATTCCCATTAAATTTCATTTTCTAAGAGAGCAGGTTATGTCTAAAGTTATTAAAGTGGAATATGTTGGCACAAAGGATTAGATAACAGATGTATTTACTAAACCTTTATCTAAAATGCAATTTGAAAGTCTCAGGGATCAGTTGGGGGTTTACCCTCTGTAATTTCATTTCATTCTCAAATTTGCATGGGCTTCATTATAAAAATTAGACTGCACATGTTTATTGACTATTATTGATAGGGAAAGTTGTTGCTGAAATGATACATCTTTGCAAGTGATTTTCTTTGCTCGGGGGGAGTATGGTTGATTCCTTTGCCATAGATGTCAAAAGGGGGAGAAGATATTTAAATTTTTCCATCAATGCCAAAGGGGGAGTTTGTTGGCAGGGCTTGTAGTTTGCACAGGGAAATTTGCATAGTTTTCACAGTAGGGCAATTTGCACAGGACTTGGTTTTTGTCATTAATGTCAAACTTTAAAAAGCCAAAGGGGGATTTTGTTGGTCAGCTTGCACAGGCACCATGGATCAGTTTGCACAGGCACGATGGTTCCTAATTTGGAGATCAGCATGCCTCTTGACATACCGAAACACGAAACTGCGAAGAACCTAGGAGGTGAGCCTTTCATGTGAAACAAGCCTTGGAAGAGGAGTCATCACCCTTAGCTTGAATTTTGGAGATCGGAGATTGACCAGCACATGAAACGTCATCCTAAGTAACATCACTATGATACGTCACTCCAAGAATTTCTATTTCAGGATTTTTGCATGGTAAGCAAAAAATCCAACATCACAAAGTCCTGAATGTCGAAATACTGAAAGGGACACACGTCGGATAATTTTGGGGATCGTGACTTGGAGTGTCGAAACATTTCATCACAGAAACGTCGAAATGTTGAAATGTCAAAATGTGAAAACGTCGAAATGTCGAAACGCTAAAAGATGAAATGTCGAAAGGGACTATTGTGAGTCTCGAAAACCCAAAAGGAAAAACGTCGAAATCCCATCAGTCGTTAGATTAATAAAAGAAAGGATCAGATTATGAAGTTTTGTGGACCGTTGATCAAGATCCATTTCGGGGATCACGACTTGGAGTGTTGAGACACTTCACCACAGGAATGTCGAAATGCCGAAATGCGAAACGCCGAAATGCGAAATGCATTTTAGTTAAGCCCATGGTCATAGCCAATGGGCATATGGTTTAAGCACAAGTGTCTTGCCGAAGCACTCGAGGGTTATTCTATGTTAAGACAAAACAAATGTATGATCATCGAATGGTGCTTGTTAAATATTTAAACTGATCATGTGGCTACTATTCTTCTTGAGGCCTTGACCAATAATAATAACTGTAAGGTAGTTATTCAGTTATTGTAACTGAATCTTCGAAGCCTGAGGGTTCAAGTGTATGCTCTGAATGTATAGGGTAGAAATAAGTGAAATTTGGTGAGAATAATGTATGTGGGTATGGAATTAATGGTACAGTCGTAGCTCTAAGGTAGAATATAAAACCGAAATAAAATCATACAGGTACAGTGAGAAGAAATGATGAAGATATAGCAGAGATCAAGGGGAGAAGAATAGATTTTGATATGATTATATAAACAGAGAGGACTTGAATGATGAATCCTTTTCCAGAGAAGATAAAGAGTTGGTTTGCAAGCTCTTAGTGATAGAGAAGGATTCTAGGGTGTTAGGGAGGAGCAAGGGGAGACTGTAAAAGTCTCTTGTACAAGTTGGTGCTTGTACATCTGGGAGTTGTAGCTTCCATTCAGTAGATGTTGAAGAAACAGAGGTAGCACCCTCATCTAGGTTGTAGCTCAGATAAAATAAGAATGTAAAGAGGAGTTGGAGCTTGCCTTTCTTTCATAAGAAGTAAAGGTTTTTCCCTTTTGGGTTTCCTCATGAAAATTCATTGTGTCACTGTTTCATTTATGTGATTGTATATTTATTGGTTAAATGTATTACTGCAAGTTAAATGTTAAAGGCATGATTTATTGATTTATAAGTAATCTTCTTATAAAATGAAATAAATTTTATACAACCCCCCCCCTCTCAGTTGACTTATCCTGTACAACAATAGTGATCCAGGAATTCACCGAGCAAGAAGTCGTAGCACAGCAGCAGGTCGAAGTAGTTTGAGCCAAGCTCAAGGCCTTTGAAGCAGAACTGGTCAGATCAAAGTGACTCAGGATGAGTCACATGTGAGTGTTGAGGGCATGTTGGCCCTTGACCAAGTTTTGGGAGATTCTTGGTCATAGTGACCTATTTTGGGACTTCGACGGCCTATCAAAGGAGGAGCGCAAGACAAAGCGGAGATCATGGGATCTCGGCCCACTTTTGGATCCTTTTTTGGTTTTGGGGAATATGTAACGGGAAGGGGATGTCGGACCATGGGTTTACCCATGTTTAGGCCTATTTTGTATGTATAAATAGAAGGCTAGGAAATGTAAGAAGTAGTCAAATAGTGCATCTATGTGATGTGAATGTATGCTACGTGTGAGTAGAGTCTGTAAGTGCTTTGTGCATGATTGTAAGAGACTTGCAGAGCTAAGTGCAAGTCCTTGTAGCATATTGTGGAGGGCTTAGTATTGTAACGCAAGGAAGAAGGATCTAGCGAGTTGCGCAGATCTTTTGTCCTGTGCAAAGTAAGGGTTTTGATGGCTTTGTGCTTGTAACCAATTGACTAAAGACAATAAAGAAGAAGATTTGGTGGATGTATCCCCAGTGTGGGGGTGAACCACATAAACGTTGTGTTTCCTTTCTTTGTGCTTGTCTTAATGTGTTTATGTCTTCTTTTACTAAGTTCTTTAAGATGATTAGATAGATCTGCTTATGCTTAGTGCTAATGATATGTGAGAATATTAGATATGATCCATATGAATGTGCTTAGTGCTTGATCTTCTAGATCTGACCTATCTATTGATGCTAAGTGCTTAAGTATGTTATAACAGTGTGAATGTTGTGAAGCCCTGCTTTATCAGTGAAGTGATTAATGAGTATATGTTGCGGAAATGATGGTGCTAAGTGATTTATTAAGTAGTACAATCACATATCTATGTTCGAGCTAAGGTTTCAGACACATGAGTCTTGCAACCACCCCTACCTCTACCTCGGGTGAGACTTCATCTGCTTCGCAGGTGTTGTCGAAAGGGTCGGTAGTTAGGGCTTTGTTGGTGTGTTGTTGTAGCATTGAACCCTAGGTCTGCCCCTTGTGCAAACAAATGGTTTCGTTGTCGGGACCTGAAACTATGATTGTTGGGAACTGAGAAAGAAGAAGATTTATGCAAAGTTTCAACCTGAGATTGTGAAATCTCTATGCGTAGATATGTGCCCTAGTGTGCAGTATTCTACTTGATTTATAAAGCTCTATGCTAAAGAAGGAAACTCAATCTGAAGAAAGGAGGTTGGATCTAAAGGAAAGAAGCAAGATCTGAAAGCTTTGTGCTCTAAGAAAGGTAAAAGTGAGAATTTCTAATTAGAAGAGGTAAGATATGCAAGCTTTGTGCTCTGATAAAGGTAAGAATAGTTAAAATTTTTAGATCTGGAAGCTTTGTGATGTGTAGAAGTAAGATAAGTGCAATTTTTTGTTTCTAGAGTATGGATCTAGGTATGATTGATAGGATCTATCCTAGCTTGAAAACTAGGGTATTAATGGATGAAAGAAGATTTGATATGAGTAGATATGTTAAGAATAGTGAATGATATGTTATACCTATGCATAGAAAGAAAGCTTGGAATAACGAATGGATGCAGGATCCCAGAAAGAATTTATTGCAAGTTAGATCCTATGATCCTAGTGTGCAGTATAGAAGACTTTGGGGATCATTTAAAATAAATAGAGGATTAACCCTCTGTTACAGTTGCAGAAAACCGGGACATCTTGCTAAAGAATGCCCTGGGAGAAGACCTAGTTGTCTTTGTTGCAAAGCTATGGACCATGAAGTGTTGGATTTTCCCAAAATGATTGCTAAGCTTAAAGGAATGAATATGAATCAAGAAAACCCTAAGGTAGCTCCAGAGGCTATAGAAGAACCCTAGGAAGAATCAAAGAAAATATTGCTACAGATGAGAGAAACCTTGAATGACAATCGACATATTAGATTATCAAAGATCTTTAAAGAAAAGGAATGCCTTGAAGCAAGAATAAGAGACTTTGACATTGAATGTGTTTTAGATGAAGAAACACAGGTGAATATCATGACAGAGAGAACTTGGGAAGTTATAGGAAGGCCTGCTATGATTCCTTCATTAGGAGGACTAGGGTTATTCAAAGGAAAATTGGTAAACCTGTGTGGAAGGCTCGCTCAGATACCTATGACCATCAATGGAACTTTGAAAGAGGAATATTTTGAGATTATTCAATTTATTGAGGACAACTCCCTGTTTACCATGTTAATTCCCTATTTACCATGTTAATAGAAAAACCTTGGATTGACAAAGCTCAAGCCAGACGAAAGGAAGAAGAAGAATTTTTGGAGTAGAAGAAACAAGAGTTAAAAGATTTCATGACTAGAAGGATCGCATACTTGATTGAAGAACTGGAGAGTATGTCAAAGCTACTTAACACTAGAGACCCAGATGTCGAAGCTACAAGAACATTAGAAGACTCGCAAGAGACTAAAGTACCTATCTCGGATAAAGAAGAGGTGTTAATCCTGAATCCTAGGAAAGAATCTCAACAAAGCGCAGTAACTATGTTAAAAGAAGATAAGAATTAGAATTGAAAAATACATACCGAGCCGAAGCTCACTGAAAAGAAGGCTATAAAGCTAAGTAAGAAGAGGGCTAAGATTCAAAAATTATAGAAGATTCTAGAGGGAACTTCGCAGAAAGAAAATTTGCAGAATTAGAACTTCGTCGGGATATTAGAACATCGACACATGGTACTTCGCTAGGGTGAAGCAATACAGTCGTTGGGGCTGATATATCCATTTGACTCCCGCTACGAATGGGTCAAAAATCATTTACAGCTCGACACTAGACCGTTGGACCACACCATAATGGACAGAACAAGAGTTAATGAGGCTTCATACCCATTACAAGTGAACCGTTGTTGATTTTCCTACTTATCCCGTCGCACCATTCACGGAGAACACTTTTGCTAACTAATATTTTGAGCCTGCAGACTAAGTGAATTGTATGCAGTGATCATTGTTCTATTGTTTTTTTTTCTAGTGTCGTATCTAAGTTTATCGTGACCTGGATAATTTTAATCCCGAGTGCGTATGTCCGACGAGCTCACCGCAGTTGAAGAAACAGTAACGGAAGTTCTCCTCGACTTGATGACTGAAAGAGTCATGTCAGAGAGAGGAGTGTCTATAGGTGTACAAGCATCTTCAATGAGAGGACTATCGGCCTCGCCATCCACTGCTCGGGCTGGTCCATCTCGACCAGTAGATGAAAAGCGAACTAAGCATAGGGATGATATTGTGAATGTTAAGTTAATCCTGAGTATACTACCCACCTACCTACCACCTCTGAGCGACACAATCAATCAAGACAATGTGCCCAGAGATTTTGAATACGCCTTGGTCATTGCGTACCTCCCGAAGGGGATATGCGCAATTCAAAAGGTACTAAGATATCTTCCTATGAGATTCAACCTTAAGATATCATCACTAGAAGAAAGGTTGGATATAAACTCAATAAGCATGGACGAACTACATGGAATCTTCATGGCATATGAAATGAGAACTGAACAGGAAAATCCAGATGTAAAAGAAACAGCCTTCAAAGCATCCAAAAGATCAAAGCAAAAG
>SNQJ01S0036201.1:24010-49801 GCA_010110895.2 Picea sitchensis
GGGTACATGGTTGAGACAAGTAGTTGATGAGGTGGCACATACATGAGGTGTATAGTTGATGATGTTGGTACATATTGATGGGTCATAGTTGATGAGTACTTGACACATGATTGGTACATACTTGGTACATGGTTGGTTGCACTTATTTATGGTACAGGTTGATTACAGATTGTTTGGTACAGGTTGGTGCATGGTTGATGCACTTGTTTATGGTACAGGTTGATTACAGGTTGATGCATGGTTGATAAATGGTTCAGGTTTATTGGTACATGTTTGTAGCGGTATATCTCATAGTGATAGTGTAACTGTGGTTCCATCATTCTACTTCTACTTCAAGGTGGTTGGACGGGGCAAGGACAGGTGGTTATAGCCACATTTTGGTTGTAGCTGGAGAACATAGGGGGTTGTAGCCTCCTTCTGGTTGTAGCCAGAGAATTCGGGAGCTGGAGCTTCCCTCAGGTTGTAGCTTGAGAAACTAGGGGGTTGGAGCCTCCTTCCAATTGCAGCTAGAAAACAAAGGAATTTGGTGCTTCCAAAGAATGTAATTCTTCAAGACATATAAGATAAAGCATTATGTGGTTTTCTCCCAATTTGGGTTTCCACATAAACCACTGGTGTGTTGTGTATGTGTGTGATTGTTCATTTCTTATTGCTCATTATTGGATAATAATTCTACATTGATATAAAACTTGGATTATTTGGAGAAAAAGGATTATAATTACGCTATTACTAATTCACCCCCCCTCTCAGTAATCCAACAGTATGGAGCCACATAAACATTTATTGCTTGAACATTTCTTCCATAAGCTCTACAATATACAACTTTGTGTCCAAATTTATTACAAGTAAAACAACAACCAGAAAAAAAACTTTGATACCTAGGAGTGAATGTTCTTCTTTGTGATATAGTCCTTTTGAATTCATGCCTTAGCTGATTACGGTCTTCTCTTCTGTAGTTTTCTTCACAATTATTAAAGCATCTTTGATTCTTGGAGGTATAAGGTCTTCTTGGATATCCATCTCTTCTATAATATTCTTCTTCAGTCTTCTCCATTTCTGGAATGTTCTCATTTGAGGGATTGCATTCTTCCTTCTTGATAGGGCCTTTGATGACTTCCGCATAACTCTTAGCATCTTCTTCATTCTTTCTTTCCAGTAAACTGTAACATCTCTCTTCAACTTATTTACTGGCGGTGTGGAGCTTCCTCTCTCTTCAATGTTCTTGTTGACTTTGACAACTTCAACCCTTAATGTGACGAATTCTTCTTCAAGCATCTCACAATCTTATTCTTTCTTCATCATCTGGATCTTCATTATTTATTTCGTTCTCTTGGCTTCTTCAAGTTTGGTTTTCAAGGAGATGATTTCTTCTTCAAGTTTTCATTCTTGTTGATTGAATTCTACTTCAAGCTTGTTTAATTCCTCATATCTTTCCTTAATATGACTTGTCAAAAAAATTCTCTCTTCTCTGCTTCCTTTCTTAGTGATACTATTTCGGCTTCCAAATATTGTTTTTCTTCCAACTGATTTTTGAGTGCTTCTTCAATCACTTTGGCTTCTTCCAATTGATTCTTTAGATTTATAATAATATTCTATACTTCTTCAAAGTTTTTATTCATATTATGAGAACCATCCTTTAGCTTGATCAATTCTTCCTTTAGAGAGTTGTTTTTCTTCCTTTCTCTTTTTACCTCACTTAAGGCATTTATTAGTTTTGCTTCAAGATCTACTTCACCTTCTTCTTCTTCTGAATCTGTCTAACATGATGAGCTTCATTCTTCTCGTTCTATATCAACGTCTTATTTATATTGATCAATATATTTTGGATCTATGATAAGAGGAGATTCCTTATAGTAGAGATTATGTAGCTTATCCAAATCTCTTTGGTTGATCAACATTTTCCCACTTTGACTTTTACCGAATTAAGTAATCTATCTAGTATGGAATCCATTGCTATTTTGTTGTTCCTTTTTAATTCCTTCTTGGTTGTAGTCTTCATAGGTTTCTTTGAAGCGATGTACATTGTAAAAACTGATTTCCAAATGTCAAATATGTGTGCCTATAAAAATACTTTCATCTTGAGGCTCCATAAGGCATATCTCTTACCATCAAATACTAGTGTTCCATTATTTGTGCACTCCATGATCTACCTTCTAGTGGTTAGACTGATTCTGAAGGAACCTGCTCTGATACCAATTATTGGAATATTCACCAATACTAAGAGGGTGGGTGATTCCGTATTGAGCACTTTTTACCACTTTTAACCAGAACATGTAAACATTAACTTATCAACAATTCCATTTTCTTATGATTGCATTTAACATGTCATGAACATATAACCATAAATAGTACCATTCAACAATGCATAACATCATACATAATGCACAAGAGATTTTTATGTGGAAACCCAAATGGGAGAAAACCATGGAATGATTTTCTTATATCATGTCAAGAATTACATTCAGAGGAAGCACCAACTTCCAAGATTCTTCAGCACTAACTATAAGGAGGCTCCAACCCCCTAATTTACAGGCTCCAACCTGAAGGAAGCTACAACTCCCTGGATTCTCTGACTCCAACCGAAAGGAGGCTCCAACCCCCTTTCCTTTCCCCTTCCATCATCCATGAAATATAAATGGAGACTCAACATGTCACCGAAATTGTCATTGATAATCAACCTATCATTGTCACTGATAATCAACCTTTCACTATCACTATCTCTGTCACCGTCATTGATAATCAACCTGTCACTGTAACTATCATTGATACTAATACATCATCATCAAATTGTCACTGTAATTGTCTCTATCACTATCATTGTTATTGATATATTGTCACTGATATTGATACCTCATCATCAACAAAGCCAGATCCACTCACATAAATCATATTCTGAGATCACCAAGAACATATATCAATCATATGTTCAATATTACCAACATATGTGACTCAATCATGTACCATAACATCCATAAGCCATGTACCAAAGGTATTCCTTAAGCATGTTCCATATCATTCATGATATGCTTCAACCATGTACCAAAATATATACCATAGACCATGTACCAAGAGATATGCCATAAACCATGTATCATAACCCTCAAGATATGCCTCAATGGATATACCTCAAACATATGCATCAATCCATGTATCAAAGACCTCCAAGACATGCCTCAAGCATGTGCCATAACATCCAATATACAAGCCTCAACCATATAAGAGCATACCTTTCAACATGTGAAAAACCTAGTGCATACCATCACAGACCAATACACCATATTCATCTTCAACAACAAAAGAATAGCATTTTCATTAAACTTTACCTCAGTCTCGTTGGACAAAGTCGGTCATCTTACGGGGCCTCGCATGACAAAACCATGACAACCTATGGGGGTCTCACGGGACACCCTGTACCTGACCCGTGAGGGTCTTCTCTATTAGGGTTTATCAAAAAACCCTTCTCCCATGAACGCGCGAGCTATGTCCAAGTTCATTGAGTGACAGCCCCATGTCGACACCCTACAATCCATTATGAGTGAAATTGGCAATGCACATGCACATATGAATAACGAGTCTAAGATCATAGGTCTGACACACATGTATGTAACTATGTTCTACTCATTTATTTATAATTCATAAACAAGGTACATAGCTTTGTGCCTAGGCACCATTATTTACAATTTCTAATGCCCTAACTAGTCTTCAAAACCTTAGTGATTGAGCCTCTTTCAAATGGGTCTTTAATCTATTTATTCCTATACTCATGTAATTGTTGGAACCACTTCTCAATGCTTGGTCTTCCATCTTCTTTTCAAACAAATGTTCTAAATTCCTTAACCGCCAAAAATTCTATGCACTAATTGGTGCATGTGGTGACTTCCTATCATCTTCGTAATCTTCCACTACACTTCCTTAGCAAGATTTCATTCTTGGACTCCATACTCATTCCATTGGTTAAGAGTTTTCCCATGATATAGGGCATCGATATTCACTCACTTTCTTTATTTCCCTTTTCTTCATGATTCATTCAACCACTCTTGTTTTCCTGTGATGAACCAAGATTCCTTTATCTCAAACTCAATCTCCTTTTCATAAAAAAATTATTCGCTTCCTTCCTTCCAACCCTATGAAATTTGATAAGTCATCATACCCAACGACCTTTATCCTATTCACTTTATAAATGTTTTTCTTGATATCACGACCTTCAATATCTCATTTCTGACTTCACTTCTCCCACACAATACCACATATACTCTAACCACCTTGTAATTCTCTTACACACTCTAAAACTTTCTTCAAGCCTCGACCTCTAATGTGACTATTTCCTCACCACTCAACAACTTTTCTTCAAAGGTATTACTCGTGTTAGATCCATCTCGCTCGTGACCTCCAATAATGCTCATCAAAAGGTCACACCTTGCAACGTCCTTTATTGAATTAATGTGAGTATTTCTCCTTTTTTTCCTAATGTCCAATATTACATGTCTAGAGTCCATTTAAACTTTTATGTTCATTTTTCTTATGATGTCACTTCAGCTTCTAAACTCTGAGATAGACTCTTACCTCTTCTCAACTTTATATATCAACACAACTTTGAAATTTTCTGGACTCTCACCACCCTCAAATGAGTTTGCCTCATCTCTCACTCACTCCATTTGTTGTGCATACTCTTTGCTTTAATTTAACTTAATTAGTGTAGAGGCTCCTCCATCAAAGTTTAAGCTTTAAGTAACTTTGATCAAATAATTACTTTATTGTGACAAGGTAATTGAACACTTGATATTCTCATTTGAATGGTTCTAGACAATAGTGTCAAGAAGATCACACATGAGCTTTTTGAACATTGTTGTTCATTAGTTTTTTTGGGTGGGTATTTAAAATTGAGTTTAAAATTTTTATGAATTTATAATTGATACACCACATTGTTATGATTTTGAATTTTTTTTTTTTTTTTATGTATAAATGTTTGTGATTAATTTTCAAAAAGTTATAAATTTCAATTCTACATTAATCCAATACAAATACCCACTTTATGTAATACCCACTTTAACATAAAGATCAACTTTACAACTCTCTTATACAACAACAAAAAAACACTCTACCAATAACTCATGAGACATTCCTCGCCACAAGATAGAAATTTAACTCATGAGACTTTCCCACATGATAAAAATTATGTGGTATGTAAGAATATTATTCTTTTCAAATTCTCAATCGATCAAAACGATTTCTACTCCACTCAAACATGGAAAAGACTTGACAAGTATATCGTGCTAAGAAAGTATTCTTTAGGCGATTTCTAGTCAACTCAAACATGGAAAACACTTCACATGTATGTCGTGCTAAGAAAGTATTCTTTGTCTAAAGGTGATGTTATATTCCAAATTGGCATGTAATATTTCTTCAGTGGATTGGAATTATGAGTACTCATGTACAATGTGAAAAGAAATCATGGAATTGTGAGTACTAACGAAAAATGTGAAAATAAATTATGGATAGGTAAAAGACAAAGCCAAAAGGGATGGAATGGGATGAGGGCCAAGTCAAGGTTAAGATATGGACATGATGAACATAGACAAGTACAATGGTAGTTGATATTCATTAAAATTGCAATGTGAATGTGTTATGTAACACTACTTTGTTGTGTTGTGTTTTTTTGTGGAGGTGTATTTTGGGTGTTTATATTGGGTTATGGAATATTGTGTTTGTGATTAATTGAAAGATAAAAGTATCTACGTGTAATTATATAATATGTTAATTAATGTATAAGATATGTTTTTTGAATTAAATGTATTTGTGTTTTTTTTAGATTACCTTAAAATTATATTGTGTTTATAGCTATGTATTTTGTGGATTTATTGTTAATTTAAGTAATGATTTTTTTGTCACTGTAAATTAGTTAGGTAGATATAACTTTTTAGGTTGTTCAATGGGGTTGAGATTAGGGGTGGGTAGTGAACATTTTCACATTTTTAGTTAAAGTTTAAATCTTGTTAGGTTGTAATGTTTATAGGTTGTTCTAGTGTCTTAATGTAGTCATTGAAGTACCAAGAAGTAGTGGACAAACATGTGAGGCACATGTAGCACTCTTGGAATATAAGGCTTATTTGATGTAATAAAATAGTGTTTATATAAGTGACTAATAAAATAATAGTTAGATAATATTTAAATAAGTTACATTGTAACAGTAACATGACTACTTAGTCATTGACATAAAAGGGGATCAACCACATTGTATCAAAGGACTTCTTTGTAATAAAAGTGTATCTTTTACATGAATATGCTCGGTATGTTTTTAATCATGTTTGCGAGATATCTTATATATATAAGAAAATAACGAACATTACCTACACACATAAGTGGATCAAATCTCACCTTCATGTTCTCTTTAAAACTTAGGATTTTATAATCATTGAATTGTAGTTCAACTATTATTTAATGGGAACTTAACTCAACTACCCCAAGTTCAATTCTCAATGTTTTGATACTTACACTTCTCTTATCTAGATGGAAATCCCTAAAACAACATGTTTCAAAAATTTCATACCCACTCTAACAAAAAAAATTAATAATTATTTTTAAAAACATTAGATAGTTTATTAAATCTCAACTCTAAGCAATGTGCCAAATTTAACATATATAACCCTGTGCAAAGACACATCCACCTTATCCCTTTGGGTTTCATCATCGTGACAAAGCCTAAGAATAAAAAAAGGCACAATGCCCATTCATTTAAAAGATCATAATTTGAAGATAAAAGCATGCACTTTTTTAATAAATTTGAGAGAAATATTATAATGCTTACATTAATGCACATAATAAAATATCTTAAGACAAGTAAGCAATAGATATCTTATGATGTAATGTTTAATAAGTATATTTATTGATATATACATTGTATAAATTCTTTGATAAGTTTTAAGGTTTTAAGGGTAGTTCAATCGATTTAATTATCCATCTAAGGTATGTTGTTGATGGGCAGGCTATAGTTTATAGGGTTAAATTTGGTTGAGTTCCTTGGGATTACTAATGATTATTATTGTCAACAATTGAGTCATCCTCTATCTAAATATTCGGAGGACAAGGGAAAAATTACACTAGATTTTTCTGAGAAAAAAATCCCAAAAGGTTAACTCAACTAGCTATTACCATTATTATTAGACATTTGACTAATTCTATACCAACAAGTGCCTATTTCTAATCCCTTTAAATTAAATGCACTAATCTACACCAAAATTTTTATTAAAGATATTATCCATAAATATGAAAAACATTCTTGAATTTCCATACAAAGTTTTCCTTAAAAATAACTTCAAGCAAGCTTTATAACTTATTGTCCCTTATGCATACACACTAACACAAATGACACTTGATTTCGAATGAAGATGGTGATATTAACATTGATGTGACACTTCCATTTTCAAGAAAATATGTTTTCTCATTTGAACTCATTGTCCCACAAATATGTAAACAATATTCCATCATGTACAAGAATATATTGCTTGCATTTATAATATATTTTTAATTATTTCTCACTGTTTGTTTTTAGTAAATGTCCTTTGTTCGATTTGATCCCGGACCTGGCCCACATCATTCTGATAATCACAAATTCATGTAATAAAAAAATTCAAACGTAGTTAAAAAGAAAAAGATTACATGTCATTTGTTCTTTCTTGCTAAAATAATATGATGGTCCGCATACGTAAATGCATACCCAAGTAAAAGGCGGGGAAGGGAATATATGCACCCTCCGCAATGACTGCGTACGACCACTTTCGGCTGAACTAAAAGCGTATGCTGTTGCCGACGAGATTCGATCCGGGAATCTGTCTCGTACAAAGAATCTCGCGGCGTGCATGATAAGGAAAAGCTTAAAAACCAAAATTCCTGCGCGGAACATCATATTATTTTTAGATGTGTGAGGCGAATTCTTTCTAGAAGCTTGAGTAGAAGTGGAAGGGGGTCCTTTTCTTTTGATTTTTCCTCTAATAGGTGGGGCTTACGTGGCATCCTTACCCATTGCCACGTAAGCGTTTGATTTTTATCTCTCAGCCAGACCTTTGTTGAGAGTGTTCCATGCGCCCCATGAATTCCCTAGTGGCAACATTTGGTATTCAACCTTTTTAGTTAAGTTGAAACTTCAATGAATGTCCATTGTTTGGATGAGGTTCATTCTCTAAATCTCAAAGACTAATTAATGAACCTACAAAATGGAATCTCATGTTAAGTGTTTAGTTAAGTGTTTAATTACATGTAACATTACATTTTAATTAATGAATCTACAAAATGGAATCTCCTTTTAATTAATGAATCTACAAAATGGAATCTCATGTTAAGTGTTTAGTTAAGTGTTTAATTACATGTAACATTACATTTTAATTAATGAATCTACAAAATGGAATCTCATGTTTGTGTTTAAGTATATGTAATGTTACACAGTGGTATAGAATGAGATGTTTGGTATTGTATTAACATAAAAATTTGAATACTAAACTTTTTGAGTGGATGAAGATATGATCGTGTGTAAATTTTAGGTGACTTTAATGGTATAGATATGTTCCTTGTAATGTGATGACTTAACTAAAGAGATAACTCAATCTCATCGAGTAGCTCAATTGGTTGGATCCCACGCTGCCAAGTCGTTGGCCCTCTATCATGAGGTTGTGGGTTCAATTCTTCGAGTCCACCGAGGTTAGACACATCACATTGTGGTCGATCGGATATGTCCTTCGAGTGCACTATCGATGACCCTATTATAAGAAAAATAAAAATAAACTAAATAAACAACTCTAAGTGGTGTTTCCCCAAATAAAAAAAGTCCATCCATCATTTTTAAGAAAAGGATAAACACCCTAAGTCGTGTTTCCCCAAATAAAATAAAAAGTCCATCCATCATTTTTCATTTTTAGGAAAAGGATAAACACTATAATTTAATTCATGAGGAGTTGCAAATTTTATTTTTGGATTATCTTGATGTCAATTCTTTTTCATTTTTAGGAAAAGGATAAACACTATAATTTAATTCATGAGGAGTTGCAAATTTTATTTTTGGATTATCTTGATGTCAATTCAATGTGGGGAGCTTTCAAACTTAGTTAAAGTATATATTGTTATTAGAGGAGTTATGGATTTTATTTTTGCATCATCATGATGTCACTTTAATGTGAGGGGTAGCCAAACTTTAATTACAAAGATCATGGTTTTGATGGTCAAAACAATGCTTTCTAAGTCAATATCCAATGAGCAGTTCGGTTCCCTACGTGATAGGTAAATTCATGATGCAATAGGAATTGCCCAAGAAGGTATGAATAAAATTAAAACCAGGAAACCAATAGTTATGGTGTTGAAATTAGACCTATCAAAAGCATATGATTTGGCAAGTTGGATGTAGTTGAGGCTCATGTTGATTCACATTTGTTTTACTGTCCACTTTGGGTAATGAGTTGTTTTTTCTTATTTTCTTTGCAGTGTTAATCAATGGCTTAGCCTCCATTTTTTTCAAACCCGAAAGAGGAAAGAGGCCTCAGATAAGGATGTCATGTCCTTGTTACCTCTCCTTTTTTCTTTTACAATGGTTGAAGGTCCTAGTAATCTCTCTTGGAGGTAAGAAGATCAAAGGCACTCTAAAGGTATAAAATTGGGCATATCTTTATATTTGACTCATTTTCTCTTTGTTGTTGATGTGCTTTGATTTTGTGATGGTTAAAGAAGAGATGCCTCTAAACTAAAGGAAATTTTAGATCTATAAATTATATTTCTATGAGGATGAGGGTCAATATTCAAAAATATTCTCTCTCTTTAAATGGGATGGAAGATGATCAAGTAATGATTCTATTACAATGATTTCCTTTTCAACAAATTTGTTTTCAAGCAAGATTTAAGTACTCATATTTCTATATTTAGCCCAATGATTATGGGATCAACCATAGTCATTGGGATATGTTCTACTCATTTATTTATAATTCATGTAACACCCATGCTTCCCCCAGTTTGTAAATATAACTATATTGGCCAAGAGACTGTGGCAAACTCGATATGTGTGAATGTTTGATTTGATGGACCTTTGTATAAAAGGTCAATGAATGTATTTTTTGTTATTAATAGGAAATGGATATGTGTTGCATAATCATTGAAAGGGGGGGTTTCCAGGAGAGACCACGGATGATATGAACGAGATGGTGAGGGGAACCGAGAATGGTTGAGATAAACCCCACCAAACCAATACTTTGTTGGATTTAATTGCTAAGGACCAGAACAATCGTCTGACCTAGGAATGAATTACTAGTGAGGGTTGTAGGTGGGAAGACCTCCTTAAGAGTTAATGAGGGGATGGGGCAGAGCGCCCATCTGTAAGAATTTCAAACCTGACCACAGACTGGGGAATTCAGGGCACACGTAATCTTGCTGAGGAAGGCAAGAAAGGAAGGCATGGTGGGCAGAGGAAGACCTACGAAGAGTGCAGAGACGAGAGATTTGAGCTCTTGGGTTCGAGGAAGAACTGAGGAACGAGCATGTTCTGGTCGCGGAATGTGGATAGAAGGGTTATGATACAAGCTGATAAACGAGGGTCTTGAGTGACTGAGGATGCACTCAAGCATGCCTCCTTGCTTGGTATAGAGAAAACTCGTTTCCAAGATCCTGTGGGAGGAGGAGAGTAACCTCTGTCCCTAACTGTCGTTGAGCCGGGAGGAGAAGAGTAACCTTCGTCCCTAATTGTTATTGAGCAGGAAGAAAGGATTCTATCTCAGAGCATCGTGGTCTAGCTCAGGGGTGGCCAGCGGTAAATTCATTAGGAGTGACTGAGCCTATGGTTGGGTGGAAACAAACACCCCTTTCAACAATCACATCACGTCGTTTGGTTCTGAAAAGTGTTTTCATACTTTGTGCATCGAAATGGAATAATGACTAAATGCATGTATTTATCTACCTATGAATGGTTTATGTATTGAATGGTCAAGCTATGTGTATGTATTTATCTTCTTGTGGACTTATGTTTTTGATTGATTGTCTATATGCCCCAGTTTAGCCTTCGAGACGTCTCGGGACGTAAACCTATAGGAGGGCTGCGATAGAAAGCATTGCATCAATCTGACCATGTCGGTCTGAAGAGGATATCTCCTTCAGACTCCTTGTTGTGCGACCGGGATATCATGCCCAAGTCCTTAACACTTTCATGATGAAGCTCAGGAAGGATAGCGAGATCTAAGTCTCGAAAAGGAAAATCCTTTCATTTGGAAGACGAGCGGATGAGATCCGTTTGGGAGAACCCATATGACCAACACCTAGGAACCTTAGGCTAAGCCTAAGGGAGCTAAGTCTTTCTAACTTCGGAGCTCCAAAAGTCCGAGACTTCGGAGTATTTTTGGCCCAAATAGTCACAAATCGACTGAAGGTGACCGAGAGTCACGGTTACATGTAAGTTCGACCGGCGTTGGGTGGTTTCCCTAGTAGTTAGAAGAACCTATCTTACCGACTAAACCGGGATCCAACTCCCTATCACGAAGTAGCGCAAGGCATTGATAGAGAATCTTTGGGGGTTCCCTCAGCCGTTAGATATACACTGAGGGGGCTTCGACGGAGTACCACTTCGGGAGAATAGCGATGCCATAGCATCAACTCCCCGAACATCGAAGTTACGAAGAAAAGGAGAGATGTAGATTTAGGGAAGATCGTTAGGAGCCCCGCCTATTGTCCGATCATTCAGGAGGAGGGTCCCGTACATGGTACTTTGACGAAGTCCTTTTTTGGGAGAACAGAGTGGCAGTAAAGCCAAAACCCCTGAAGGCCGGAGCCATGAAGTGACCAGGACCATAGATCTAGGGATCCTTCGGGTTCTTTCCTAGCCATCAGATTTACGATGTACTCAACCCGACGTTGACTGCTTCGGGAGGATAGGGGTGTGGTAACTTCAACATCCCCAAAGGCCGAAGTCACGAAGAAACAAGGACTGTCGATCCTCAGGTTCTTCGGGATCCCTCTCAGTCATCGATATATAGGGGACGTGTGGCGCTAGATCCTTGAGTCCAGAGACTGGGCACTCTGGGGAATTTGAGGTGTGGTGTGTCAATAAGCTCCGAAGCCCGTAGTGACGAGAGTCGTCAATTCGAGGATGCTTCGGGACTTTTCCTCACCATCAGATTTAGGTTGTGGTTAGCTCGACGCTGACCAACTTCGAGAGAAAGGAGGAGTTTGCATCACAAAACTCTCGAACGCTGAATCCCTGAAGTAACAAGAGTCGTAGATCTATGGATCTACGTGGCCGGATCTCGACCATGAGATCTGAGGGATGTTAGAAGGTTGTCAGTCTAGAGTGACGTGGAATAGTGACGTCACCCAGGGTGACGTGGACCCCAGTTTGACATGCCACGTGTCACCCAGATTCGTACGTATCACATACCCTATAGACCCATTAGAACATGACACGTGTAACCCTGGCCCCTCCACCTGTCAGACCATGGTATATGATCGCCTAGCCAAAGTAGTTGGTGAAGTGATTGGAACTCTGGGAGTCCGGGACTTCGGGACTCCGAAGGATTTGGAATGTAGTATTGTAGAGAGACCAAAAGGGAGAGTTCGAGACTCCAGGGGGTCTCGTGCATAGATAGTAAAGAGGTGTTCAATGCTGAAGTGTTGAAGCGTCGAAGCGTCGAAGTGTCAAATCCCTCTATAATCAGTATGTTAGATGAATATTGAGCCTATCATTTGCTTAGGTAATGAATGGATGTTCCCTGCGAGAAGAGAGAACCTGGTAATGGATTCACATGGATGCTACATGGATCTCAACCGATGAACGCCTGAAGATCCTTCATTGGAGCATGTCTTCCACTCTTTAACTCCAATAGGCGCATGCTGACCAAGGTTGGAGAGCTCTTGGTGAGCAGAAATAAAATAGAGAGAGAAAAGGAGGATCTGATTTAAGAAGGAAGACAAAAATTCGAATGCCCCATCCCTAGGAAAGGTACTCAGGGGTCGAGTGTGTTACAATTCATAAACAAGGTACATAGCTTTGTGCCTAGGAACCATTATTCACAATCTCCAATACCCTAAATAGTCTTCAAAACCTTAGGGATTGAGCCCCTTTCAAATGGGTCTTTAATCTATTTATTCCTATACTCATGTAATTGTTGGAACCACTTCTCAATGCTTGGTCTTCCATCTTCTTTTCAAACAAATGTTCTAACTTCCTTAACCACCAAAACGTTTATGCTCTAATTGGTGCATGTGGTGAATTCCTATCATCTTCGTAATCTTCTACCACACTCCCTTGGTAAGATTTCATTCTTGGACTCCCTACTCATTCCATTGGTTAAGAGTTTTCCCATGATATAAGGCATAGAGCTTCACTCACTTTCTTTATTTCCCTTTTCTTCATGCTTCCTTCAACCACTCTTGTTTTCCTATGATGAACCAAGATTCCTTTATCACAAACTCAATCCCCTTTTCATAAAAAAACTATTCGCTACCTTCCTTCCAACCATGTGAAATTTCATAAGTCATCAGACCTCACGACCTTTATCCTATTCAGTTTCTAAATGTTTTCCTTGATATCACGATCTTCAATATCTCATTTTTTACTTCACTTCTCCCACACAATACCACATATACTCTAACCACCATGTAATCTCTTACACACTCTAAAAATCTCTTCAAGCCTCGACCTCTAATGTGCCTATTTCCTCACCACTCAACAATTTTTCTTCAAAAGTATTACTTGTGTTAGATCCATCTTGTTCGTGACCTCTAATAATGCTCATCAAAAGGTCACAACTTGCAACGTCCTTTATTGAATTGATGTGAACATTTCTCCTTTTTGTCTTAATGTCCAATATTACATGTCTAGATTCCATTTAAACTTTTAAGTCCACTATTCTTATGATGTCACTTCAAATTCTGACCTCTGAGATAGACTCTCACCTCTTCTCAACTTGATATATCAACACAACTTTGAATTTTTCTAAACTCTCGCCACCCTCAAATGACTTTACCTCATCTCTCACTCACTCCATTTGTTATACATAGTCATTGTTTTAATTTAACTTAATTAATGTAGAGACTCCTCCATCAAAGTTTATGCTTTACGTAACTTTGATCAAATAATTACTCTATTGTGACAAGGTAATTGAACACTTGATATTCTCCTTTTGAATGGTTCTACACAATAGTGTCAAAAAGATCACACATGAGCTTTTTGAACATTGTTGTTTATTAGTTTTTTTGGGTGGGTATTTAAAATTGAGTTTGAAAAATTTATGAATTTATAATTGATACACCACATTGTTATGATTTTGAAAGGTTTTTTTTTTAATATCTAGATGTTTGTGATTAATTTTAGTAAGTTATGAATTTCAAATTTACATTAATACGATACAAATACCACTACTTTAACATAAAGATCAACTTTACAACTCATAAAAAAAACAAAAAAACTCTACCAATAACTCATGAGACATTCCTACCACAAGATATAAATTTAACTCATGAGACATTTCCTCCACATGATAGAAATTGGTATGAAACAATATTATTCTTTTCAAATTCTCAATCGATCAAAACGATTTCTACTCCACTCAAACATGGAAAAGAGTGCTAAGAAAGTATTCTTTAGGCGATTTCTACTCCACTCAAACATGGAAAACACTTCACATGTATGTCGTGCTAAGAAAGTATTCTTTGTCTAAAGGTGATGTTATATTCCAAATTGGCATGTAATATTTCTTCACTGGATTGGAATTATGAGTACTCATGTACAATGTGAAAAGAAATCATGGAATTGTGAGTACTAACGAAAAATGTGAAAATAAATTATGGATAGGTAAAAGACAAAGCCAAAAGAGATGGAATGGGATGAGGGCCAAGTCAAGGTTAAGATATGGACATGATGAACATAGACAAGTACAATGGTAGTTGGTATTCATTAAAATTGCAATGTGAATGTGTTATGTAGCACTACTTTGTTGTGTTGTGTTTTTTTTTGTGGAGGTGTATTTTAGGTGTTTATATTGGGTTATGGAATACTGTGTTTGTGATTAATTGAAAGATAAAAGTATTTACGTGTAATTATACAATATGTTAATTAATGTATAAGATATGTTTTTTGAACTAAATGTATTTGTGTTTTTTTTTTAGATTAGATTAAGATTATATTGTGTTTATAGCTATGTATTTTGTGGATTTATTGTTAATTTAAGTAATGATTTTTTTGTCATTGTAAATTAGTTAGGTAGATATAACTTTTTAGGTTGTCCAATGGGGTTGAGATTAGGGGTGGGTAGTGAACAGTTTCACATTCTCAGTCAAAGTTTAAATCTTGTTAGGTTGCAATGTTTATAGGTTGTTCTAGTGTCTTAATGTAATCATTGAAGTACCTAGAAGTAGTGGACAAGCATGTAAGGCACATGTAGCATTGTTGGAATATAAAGTTTATTTGATGTAATAAAATCATTATCATATAAGTGACTAATAAAATAATAGTTAGATAATATTTAAATAAGGAAGTTACATTGTAACAGTAACATGACTACTTAGTCATTGACATAAAAGGGGATCAACCACATTGTATCAAATGACTTCTTTGTAATAAAAGTGTATATTTTACATGAATATGCTCCGTCTGTTTTTAATCATGTTTGCAAGATTTCTTGTATATGAAAGAAAATAACCAACATTACCCACACATATAAGTGGATCAAATTTCACCCTCATGTTCTCCTTAAAACTTACCATTTATAATCATTGATTTGTGGTTCAACTGTTATTCAATGAGAACTTAACTCAACTACCCCAAGTTAAATTCTCAATGTTTCGATACTTACACTTCTCGCATCTACATGGAAATCCCTAAAACAACATGATTCAAAAGTTTCATACCCACGCTAGAAAAAAAAAAAAAAAACTTTCTAAAAACATTAGATAATTTATTGAATCTCAACTCTAAGCAATGTGCCAAATTTAACATATATCACCCCTTGCAAAGACACATTCACCTTATCCCTTTGGGTTGTTGGATTACTGAGAGGGGGGGTGAATCAGTAATAGAGCAATTCAATCCTTTTTAACCATATAATCCAAGTGTTATATCAATGAAGCATTATCATCCAATAACTGCAGAGTAAATAAGCAATGAACAAATGAACAAACACACACATACACAATACACTAGTGTTTCACGTGGAAACCCAAATCAGGAGGTCGAGGAAGGAAACCACATAATGTTTTTTTCTTATATGTCTTGAGAAGAATTACATTCATTTGGAAGCAAAAACTTCCTTTATTTTCAGGTTACTGGCTGGAAGTAGGCTCCAAACCCCTTGTTTCTAGGGCTACAACTGAGGGAAGCTCTTCCCCAATTCTCTGGCTACAACCCAGGATGGGGCTACAACCCTATGTTCCTCTTGACTACAACCGGAAGGGTGGCTACAATACTTGTCCTTGCCAGATCCTTGCTGCCTTAATTAGAAATGAATGGCCGGAACCATTGTCTTGTCCTTTGTGAGATATGCGACATCCTGTGCTAATAAATCTGAACCATGCATCAGCTTGTACCTCAACTGTAATCAACATGTACCATAAAACAAGTGCATCAACCGTACACATACATCCTAAATAATAGCACATAATCAATCTTGTACCATAAGCCAAATTGCATCCAACCATGTACCTAGTGTATAAAAATCATGTTTCAAATATTCATCAGCTATGACTCATCAATGTGTACAGCATTCATCCAACTATACCACCTCTGTGTCATGCCAACTCATCACCCTACTTGTCTCAACCATGTACTCCAACATGTACCTCAACCAAAATCCCTCATCCAATTCATCTGTCAAATGCAGTTTGTAGCTACATGGCTAGACACGGTGTATATGATCACATTCAAAACCTTCCTTAACCCAACAACAACAGGAGACTAGCATTTTTCATCAAACTTTTGTAGATCTACATGCCTAGTTTGGATAGTCCAACCAACCCTAGCGAGTAATCATAACTTTGTAGCTATACTGAATAAATATCTAAGGCTGATACACAATGTTCTTCAATGTGTTCTAGCCATTTTATCCATGTTTCACTACTTGGAACCTCTCATAAAAGGGATTATAGAAAAAATGGCCCTGCTTGTTGAATTACGGTTTATTCTAGAGAGAACCTTGTAGAGCATGCCCTGCAAATATTTGGCTGAATTGATAGGAACCTGTTAGAAACATACTACATGTGTACCTAACCAGCACATTTGGTTTCACTTAATTTGGATCTAGCAGAGATTACTGTTGTTTTACCCCAAAACATTTTGTTTTGGCTAGTTTCGGGACTTGTAAAAAACCCTATTTTCCACAGGTGTAACTCCAAAAAATACATGATCCACAAAATGAATTTTTACCACAGATACTTGGATATGTTTTTCTCAATGGCATAGAAATTTCAAGGTTTGAATCATTATAGAAAAAGTTATAGCGAAAATGGTGAGATGATCTATAAATAACATACCTTAAGCACCATCAAAGGATTTATCCTTCCTTGCATTTCAGCCTTCTTTTCTTCACTTTCTCTCAGAATTTCGGCTTAGATATCCTTGGTTACCTTAGACACTTATAGATATTCAATATTCTCAAATTAGACAAAATGAAATACCCTCTTATTTATACTCAAGTAGCTTCCTTAAAACATCTTCTAGGTCACTTGGCCCCACTTTCCTTATTTTTTAGGGTTAATCTGACTTCTAATTTCTCCATTAAATTTATTGTGGAAATGATTTATTTTGTATTCACTTTGAATTATAATACACTAATTACTTCACTTTATTGTTACCGTTTAAAATCTCTTAAACCAGCGACTACTTTGACCTTGGGGCTTCTAGATGACATGTTGAATTCCTCAACTTACATTGAGATAGCAACTCCCCCTCAAACCCTTGAGGAGTTATGCTTGTTATACCACCAAAATGAAATGACATACTATCCATATTGAATAGTATTATCTGAAAATATATCATAACTCATATAGTTATCCATCAAACAAACTTGGTCCCATTACCCAAACACAGGGTCTCCAACTTCTCATGGCCTTAACTCTCTAACCACGAGGAGTTATGTGGCGTTCCATATACATGGCCATAACTCTCTAACCGTGAGGAGTTATGTGACGTTCCACATACCACTGAAAATGGAATGACAAACACTATCCATCTAGGATAGTTTACCTAACAAATTCATTGTCCTTCATCTCATTATTCCACAATTAAGCATGGGTTCTCTTACTCCGCAAAGCATCTTCCTGTGAGGGCTTTCACCATAAGGGGACCACTTTGGAGTTCATCCATCTTTACTTCTTATCAACCATGACAAGACAACAATGAGTCATCTTTACATCAAACAATATTGGGTCCATTACCCAAACCTTTGTGTTGCGGGGCTTTCTTCAAGGGTTGACATCAATGACAACCAAACTCAACATGGGTTTCATCATCATGACAACGCCTAAGAATAAACAAGGCACAATGCCCATTGATTTAAAAGATCATAATTTGAAGATAAAAACATGCATTTTTTAAATAAATTTTAGAGAAATATTATAACGCTTACGTTTATGCACATAAGAAAATCTCTTAAGATAGGCAAGCAATAGATACCTTATGATGCTTGATATTTAATAAGTATATTTATTGATATATACATCATATAAATTCTTTGATAGGTTTTAAGGTTTTACGGGTAGTTCAATCGATTTAATTATCCATCTAAAGTATGTTGTCGATGGGGAGGCCATAGTTCATAGGGTCAAATTTGGTCGAGTCCCTTGGGGTTACTAATGATTATTATTGCCAACAATTGAGCCATCCTCTATCTAGATATTCTGAGGACAAGGACAAAATTGCACTAGATTTTCCTTAAAAAAAAATCTCAAAAAATTAACTCAACTAACTATTACCATTATTGTTGAGCATTTGACTAATTCCATACCGAAAAGTGCCTAATTTAAATCCCTTTAGATTAAATACACTAATTTCCAAAAAAATTATTAAAAATGTCATGAATGAATATGGAAAACATTCTTGAATTTCCATACAAAATTTTCCCAAAAAAAAACTTCAAACAAACTTCATAACTTATTGTCCCTTGTGCATACACACTAATACAAATGCGACTTTATTTCGAATGAAGATGGCGATATTAACATTGACGTGACACTTCCATTTTCAAGAAAATATGTTTTCTCATTTGAACTCATTGTCCCACAAAGATGTAAACAATATTCCATCATGTACAAGAGTATATTGCTTGCATTTATAATATATTTTTAATTATTTCTCACTGTTTGTTTTTAGTAAATGTCCTGTATTCGATTTGATCCCGAGCCTGGCCCACATCATTCTGATAATCACATATTCATGTAATAAAAAAATCATGTAGTTAAAAATAAAAAGATTACATGTCATTTGTTCTTTCTTGCTAAAATAATAATAAATATGATGGTCCGCATACGTAAATGCATACCCAAGTAAAAGGAGGGGAAGGAAATATTCGCACCCTCCGCAGTGAATGTGTACGATCACTTTCGGCCAAACTCAAAGCGTATGTTGTTGCCGACGAGATTCGATCCGGGAATCTGTCTCGTACAAAGAATCTAGCGGCGTGCATGATAAGGAAAAGCTTAAAGTACAAAATTCCGGCGCGGAGCATCATATTCTCTTTAGGTGTTTGAGGCGAATCTATTTTTAGAAGCTTGAGTAGAAATGGAAGGGGGTCCTTTTATTTTGATTTTTCCTCTAATAAACGTGGCATCCTTACCCATTGCCACGTAAGCGTTTGATTTTTATCTCTCAACGGGCTTACGTGGCATCTTACCCATTGCCACGTAAGCGTTTGATTTTTATCTCTCAGCCAGACCTTTGTTGAGAGTGTTCCATGCGCCCCATGAATTCCCTAGCGGCAACATTTGGTTCTCAACCTTTTTAGTTAAGTTGGAACTTCAATGAATGTCCATTGTTTGGATGAGGTTCATTCTCTAAATCTCAAAGACTAATTAATGAACCTACAAAATGGAATTTCATGTTTGTGTTTAATTATATGTAACATTACATTGTAATTAATGAATCTACAAAATGGAATTTCATGTTGTGTTTAATTATACATAATGTTACATAGTGGTATGGAATGAGATGTTTGGTATTGTACTAATTTAAAAGTTTGAATACGAAACTTTTTGAGTGGATGAAGATATGATCGTGTGTAAATTTTAGGTGACTTTAATGGCATAGATACGTTCCTTGTAATGTGATGATTTAACTAAAGAGATAACTCAACTTCGTCGAGTAGATCAATTGGTTGGATTCCCTACTACCAAGCTGTTGGCCCTCTGTTATGAGGTTATGGGTTCAATTCTCTAGGTCCACCGAGGTTAGACACGTCACATTGTGGTCGATCGGATATGTCCTTCGGGTGCATTATCAGTGACCCTATTACAAGAAAAATAAAAAAAACTAAATAGACAACTCTAAGTGGTGTTTCCCCAAATAAAAAAATTCCATCCATCATTTTTAGGAAAAGGATAAACACTCTAAGTGGTGTTTCCCCATAAAAAAGAAAGTCAATCCATCATTTTTAGGAAAAGGATAAACACTATAATTTAATTCATGAGGAGTTGCATATTTTATTTTTGGATTATCATGATGTCAATTCAATGTGGGGAGCTTTTAGACTTAGTTAAAGTATATATTGTTATTAGACGAGTTATGAATTTTATTTTTGCATCATCATGATGTCACTTTAATGTGAGGGGTAGCCAAACTTTAATTACAAAGATCATGGTTTTGATAGTCAAAACGATGCTTTCTAAGTCAATATCCAATGAGCAGTTTGGTTCCCTACGTGATAGGCAAATTCATGATGCAATAGGAGTTGCTCAAAAAGGTATAAATGAAATTAAAACCAAGAAACCAACAATTATGGTGTTGAAATTAGACATATCAAAAGTATATGATTGGGCAAGTTAGATGTAGTTGCGGCTCATGTTGATTCACATTTGTTTTACTGTCCACTTTGTAAATTGGATAATGAGTTGTTTTTTCTTTGTTTCTTTACAGTGTTAATCAATGGCTTAGCCTCCAATTTTTTCAAACTCGAAAGAGGCCTCAAATAAGGATGTCATGTCCTTGTCATGTCTTCTTTTTTCTTTTACTATAGTTGAAGGTCCTAGTAGTCTCTCTTGGAGGCTAGAATATCATAGGCACTCTAAAGGTATAAAATTGGGCATATCTTTATATTTGACTCATTTTGTCTTTGTTGTTGATGTGCTTTGATTTTGTGATGGTTCAAGAAGAAATGCCTCTAAACTAAAGGAAATTTTAGATCTCTAAATTATATGGCTATGAGGATGAGGGTCAATATTTAAAAATCTTCTCTCTCTTTAAATGTGATGGAAGATGATCAAATAACAAATTCTATTACAACGATTTCCTTTTCAACAAATTTATTTTCAAGCAAGATTTAAGAACTCAGATTTCTATATTCAGCCCAATGACTATGGGATCAACCAATGGAAATGGTTGATAGCTAAAGTAGAAAGGACAATCAATCTTCGATACAATAGATTGTTATCTAGAGTTGGGAGACTTAGATTGGTTGAACCTATACTAGAGGCCATCCTAGTATACTAGCATGCATTGGCCTTTATTCCTATAGGGGTTCTAGAAGATTAGGAAGATTACTTTCAAGTTTGTGTAACATCCCCACTATAATCCCCATTTTAATTTATGCTTAATGTAGATATAATGTATGGCCATGGCCAAGTGATGTGTATGCGAAATTTATTTCTAAGTTTTAATAATAAAATGTGATGTCAATTGCTAGGGGACATGGACAAATATGGGGGTTGATTAATCCGCAAGAGAGGGGAGGGTCTAAGAGAATGTCTAAGAAAGGGGTCCAATGCGGAATTACCCATGTCTATTAATTCAACCCATTTCCTAAAAGTAATATTGGTATATGAACCTTCTAATTTTTTGAGTGGGTGTTCCTAAAGCCAATCATTGAATGCATGTAAGAGAGTGGGTGTGAGAAGTCACATCCAATAGTTATTGGAAGCATGGGATTAAGTACAGTCAATTTGGGAAGAGTGTAAGTCAAGTAAGTAGGCCAACGAGAGGAAATTTGTATGGGTAGTTACAACAGTTTTAGATAGGCATGTTTTGCATGAACAACAAGCAAAGAACATGGAAGAAGAGAATTGGAGATGGAGGAAGAATGTTGGGTGAATTTTGGAGCATGCTGGAGCGCTTTTGGAGCGTTTGGAGCTGAACATTGAAGAATAAGTTTTGTCAGGTATGAAGAGTGAACTCTTGTGTGAGTTGCATTGTAACAACAAGTGTTTGTTGATGTTTTTCCTGGTAGTTTTCTTAGTAGTGAACTCCCTTGAGTTTCCTAGTAGTGAGATTCCTGGTTACCTATGCCAGAGAGACCATGATAAATTAACAGGATGCTCGATGGACTGAGAGCAGTGAAGGGGTACATTCCTTGGGTTGGGCAGGTCAAGAGGAAGAGAGATAATGAAAAAGCAGGATAACTGTAGGAGAATACTAGTGCGCTGTGGGATTTTTTGCGTTGTGAGTGGACAGTGAGAGACCACCGCCTTTTGTGGATTGCTAGCCCCAACTCGAGGGGAATTTCTATTGAAATCTAGAATAAAAAGTCTATGGTTGGGTGGAACATCCATCCCAAGCAGCTGGTTGCACAACCATTTTTTAAACATAAGTGTTTTATCTTGCTTCTGTGTTACAATATGAGTTTAATTGTTGTGTATTAACTCTATGTTTGAGAATGATTAATATGTTGCTATGTTGAGTTATTTAAAATGCATTCATGTTGTTTTTAGCATGTTGTAGATGCATTTAATTATGATATCATGACGTAGACAAATTTGTGTGTAATTTGTAGCTGGTAAGCTACATGAAATTAGTTAGCAGGAAAAATTCATTTTTATGTATTTTTCATGTGGTAATGATCTTCAATTCAACTGGGGGTTGTTACAGATTGGTATCAGAGATTTTGGTTCAACATGGGACCCGTATGGGCTAAGAACCAATGGAAATTTGGTAAAAATTGTTGTCTATAATTTTAATATGTGGCAGATTTGGGGGTAAACGGTGAAAATTAAAGCGAAATCCCCAAATTAGTGAGCAAATTCAAGTTTCAGATGCCTCAGAACTGTCGAAGAGATGATGCGGGGTGTCAATCTATAGGTTTAAGATTTAAATTAACCTTGAAGGTTGAATTTCATGTTTTAATGGTCATTGTAAAGTTGGGAAAAGTTTGATGGATCAATGACTGATATTGCATTTGATTTCAAAATCAACGACCTAGATTCATTGTAATTGATTTAAAAACTTATAAAGTTTTTCGAAGTTGGCAAGGTCTAGTAGATCAATGGTATGGATTTGTTTTTATTCATTTTGAAGTTGAAGCAGATCGACGATCTGGATTCATTTTCGACCGGTTTGAAGTTGAAGCAGATCGATGATCTGGATTCATTTTTGGTTGGTTTGAAGTTGAAGCAGATCGTGTTGATGTTTCATCATCGGGCAGACATTCTCCCAGATTGGTCATGCTGAGTTGACCAAGGGAGGATGATATATTCACTCACAAGGCTATGCTAGTGGTGAATGGCCCAGGATGTTGATGTTTCTAGAGTTAGTAGCATCGAGAAAACATTCTCCCATATTGGTCATGTTGATTTGACCAAGGGAAATGACTCATTCTGATGAATATCCCCTTAGGGATCTACGTGATCATGGGTGCAGAGTTGTAAATAAACTCTACATAGTTTCTACCTCAAGCTTCTCTCGATTCTATTATCGGGCCCAAAATACTTTCTAAATCACTCGAACTTACTTCTTGTTTGAGTCGATTTGGTGGATTAACTTGTAGAAAGATTTAATCCCCACGATCAATGTAGGTCATTGATCTCAAATTTTAAACTGGTGGTTGGATCTCCTTTTGGAGTATGCCACATGTCTTCTCTTGAGAATATCCACACATGTCACTTGACGTATGTCGAATGTCGAATCACTGGAGTTCCATCTCGCAATTCACTAACGTGAACCTGATCTGGCATGACGTGTCCCTCGATCACGTGGACCTGCATACGTGGATCTTCCATGTATCACCCTTGACTAACTGCCATGTGTCATGCTAATTCATGACTTTCACACATGCGATTATGCCTAATCACTTGAATATGTCACCTTCCAAGATGACCACATGTCACTCTCTGAGTGGCTACGTACGTTTGTTGATGGTTGTCAAAACTGGGATATCAGGCAGATGCTAACTCTACCCCTTGTTGTTCATCTCAATGAGTGAGATCTTATGGTATCTCAACCGTTGATCTAACTCGTCTGCTCATATCTCCATCGTCGATCTGTTTGTAAAGGCTTCTTTTCCTTTCCTCCTCTGATCAATCCTCAATCCTCAACCGTCAATTTGTTCATTGATTTAACCTCCACCATTGATCTACTCCTCCTTAAGACCACTGCCAGGTACATCGGGCACTAGACTATTGGCAATATTTCCTTCACCCTTTTCATTTTATCCCGATCCAATGATTATTGGTTGATTTAGTCACAAACTACTATACCGGTTGGTCCGGTTTGTCGGACACCGGAATATCGTAATCTCTCCACTTAACTTATGTCCCATGCTCGTGATCCGATCGGGATCTATGGTCACTATGGACCCCGATTAATATCTTACAACTCATATCTAACTCTGCATTCTCCATATGATCGCTTCCCCCAATCATTCAACAATTAATCGGGATCGTTGATCTCTATGCTTGATCAATGATCAACGACCCTCAATTATTTCAACTAATAAAGAGGTTTTTATGCATTGGTTCTTAAGGAATTCAATCTGATTCCTCCTCCATTGAATTCATGCTCGTAGCACCTACACATACACGACTTAGTCGATTCCAATCTAGACTGAAGTCACAAATATTGATTCAACGGAAGATGCTTGATTTCACATTTACACAGAGAGCCCATAAAACACAAATATGATTCTATTAATGAATCTATATATTAATTGTACAAGGCCTTCTCACCTCTCTAGCCTGATTTACATTAATTTTTCCTTCCCCTTGGCCTTTGGTTGCACTCGACCTCTCTATCCTTGCTCTCTCTTCTCTCTAATTCCCGTAGGCTTACAATTTAATTGTACAGAAGGATCCTAAACCAAAATTGGTTTAGATCCACAAAATCCTCTCTAAGATCTCTAACTTACTCTGAGAATCTCTCTAACTCACCCAAGCTTTCGAGATCTGCTTAATAAGGCAGATTCAACTACATTCAATAATTTCACCCCAACATCCATATCCTATGGAATTCTTCTAGAAACATAGGAAAATACAAATAATTCGAGACCCCCTGAGGTCTAGCCAAACATGCTTGATTTTGGAGGCAGGATGCTCCTGTGTCACATTCACTCACGGAGCTTTGCTAGTGGTGAATGACCCATGCATAGTCTTTCTCCTAATGAGGAGTGGATAGACTCAAGGTTCTCTCACATTGCCTGCTCCATGATGGAGTAATCTATATTAATTAGACATGCATGTGAGGAAATAATCATCAATATAAATATAATATATAAACAATATATTTATAATATAAGGTATATATATATATATTATCGATAATTAATAATAAATTAATTAATCGAAAGACAGTAATGGAAAAGACATGTCCATTAATGAAAGGGAACTCTGCCCAAGTATATATATTGGGGCCCTCGATTGTAATAT
>SNQJ01S0036201.1:49811-67245 GCA_010110895.2 Picea sitchensis
GCCAGATCTGATAGATCTACTTCATATCTTTTATTTTTTGCAATTGTATGGTCATGGTCATGAGCAGCCTGTGCACACAAAGAGACCACATTCCCTTTGGTTGTGATTTTCCTAATTACAGGGTGCGACCTCCTTAAGGATTGCACGACATAGTGTGATTAGCTCTTTTGGTCACTCTATGCTTCTATGCAAGTTGCGACCGATCGCACTGTGATAACTAACATAACTGGTATAGACTCTGCAACAATGATTGGTGTTCGAGAGGGAGGTCTATACATAATGTTGGGATGACCAACCCAGGCATTGATACATGACAACATCATTTTGTGTGAGCTATGGCATTAGATATTTTCACACTTACATTACAAGGATTTACTGGCATTGAAGATGATGGTCACAAGACTTCCAGAGCTTTAGGTAGATCATGATGGCATTTGCAGAGGATGTGCACTTGGAAAGAATTCCAAGGGATATTTTTCGAGCAGTGACAGTAGGTACAAGGGGATCTTGGATCTAGTACATTTAGATGTATGTGGACCTATGACAGGTGCATGTTTGGGTGGAATCATGTACTATTTGATATTCATCGATGATTTTCTCCCGGAAGATATGGATCTTCTTTATAAATACCAAGGATGAATTCTTCAGTATATTCCGGGAGTTCAGGGCTCAGGTAGAGAACCTGACAGGGAAGAATATCAAGGTGTTGAGGTCATATAATGGAAGAGAGTACACTTCTAGGGACTTCAGTGATTTCTGCAAGGAGGCATGGATCAAGAGGGAGTTAGTTGTTCCTTACAACCCACAACAGAATGGGGTTGCAGAGAGAAAGAATATGTTGTAGAGGTTTCCAAAGCAATGATTCAATATCAATATTTACCCATGTTCTTATACAGAGAGGCATATGGTACAACGATGTATGTCCAAAACATGAGTCCTTGTCATATATTGGGGGACAAGACTCCTGAGGAGGATTTCACAAGTGTGAAGCTAGAGGTCAACCAATTGAGGATCTTTGGTTTCCCAGTATACATCCATGTGCCCAAGGAGAAGAGGATGAAGTTAGAACCTTCTAGAAATAAGGGTACTTTTGTGGGATACAACAAGACTTTGAAGGCCTACAAGATATACCTTCCAGGACAACGTCAGATTGAGGTTAGTTGTGATGTTACTTTTGATTAAGAGGTAGCCTTTAGGAAGTATAGAGAGTCTCATATGGATATTGATAGTGAGGAGTAGGAGGCTTCGAAGGATGGTGGAATAGATCCCTCTAGTCCAATTTTTCATCCTTCAGACTATCAGAAGGAGTCAGTGGAGCTAGCAGAGCCTATGGATCTACCTAGAGATGTGGCAGTAATCAGGAAGAGGCCATCATGGTTTCGTGACAGTTTGAAGGATGCAAAGGGGCATGCAGATCCTAGTGGTACTTTCAAGGAGATAAAATGACCTTAGAGGTTCTCTAGTTATATGGAATTGATGAGTCACATCATTGATTTTGAACCTTCCAATTATGAGGAGGAAACATGCCAATAGGTTTGGAAGGATGTCATAATGGAAGAGTATTTGTTCATCATGAAGAATGATGTGTGGGAGATAGTTTTAATCCTAGAGGGAAAGTCAGTGGTGACTTCCAAGTGGATCTATAAGATCAAGCATGCAACAGATGGTAGCATCGATAATTATAAAGCGAGGTTTGTGACGAGAGGAATCTATCAGAAAGAGGGAGTGAACTATGAAGAGACCTTTTCTCCAGTCTCCAGGTACAATTCCATCAATACTATTGTTTCTCTTGCTTCAGTTATGGGCTGGAGATTAAATCAGATGGACGTGAAGACTGGGTTCCTCAATTGTGTGATTGAGGAGGAAGTGTACATAGATCAACCTCAAGGCTTTGTGTTACATGGGAAGGAGTCTCATTTTTGTAGATTAAATAAGGCTTTATGTGGACTCAAGAAGGAATCCAGGGCATGTTACTCTAGGATTGATGGATACTTGATGAGTTTGGGCTTCACCAAGAGTGATGGGGATCCCAACCTTTACTACAAGTTTTTTGATGGTAATCCTTTAATATTGGTGTTGTATGTTGATTATTTGTTCCTTACGAGGGAAGAGAGGCTCATTGTCGGGTGCAAGAGGGAGTTGGCCTCTGAGTTTGAGATGAAGGATCTTGGCTTGATGCATTATTTCTTGGGATTGGAGATATGGAAGAAACTAAGAGAGATCTTTCTTGGACAAGGAAAGTACACAATTGATATCTTGAGTAGATTCGATATGATAGAATGAAAATCCATGGCTACACCTATGATGATAAATTTTAAGAAGCTAAGTGATTTTGCTTCAGATTCAGATTTGGTAGATTCCACTATGTATAGGCAAATGATTGGATCCTTGATGTACCTGTTTAACACCAAGCCAGATATTTGCTTTGCAGTGAGCACCATGAGCTATTTATGGTTGAGTTGAGGCACTTACATTGGGTTGCAACAAAACATGTGTTAATGTATCTACGTGGTACAGTTAGATATGGTATGAGATATATCTCAGGTGGTGAAGTGAAGCTGCAGGGATATACTGATTTTGACTGGGTAGGGAGCGCAGTGGACATAAAGAGAACTTTGGGGTGCTACTTCAACTTAGGATTATCTATGATATCTTGGTTTAGCAAGAAGTAGACTTTTGTAGCACTCAATAAAACATAAGTAGAGTATATCACAACCATTTTCACAAGTAGCGAAGTAGTATGGCTGCAGAAGCTTCTTGTAGAACTATTTGATTAGGTGTTAGATATGACCTCAATACATTGTGATAATAAAACTTGTGTCAAGATTTTATAAAATATAGTATTTCATGATAGGTCGAAGCACATTGAGATCAAATATCACTTCATCTTAGATGTGGTGAAGAAGGGAGGAGTGAAGCTCCAATACATATCCATAGATGAGAAGATTGCGAACATTCTCACCAAGCCTCTATCTAGAGAGAAGTTTTAATACTTCAGATACAAGCTTGGCATGATGTAGAATGTCTCCCTCGATGAGAGGGAGTGTTGATGTTTCATCATCGGACAAAAAATCTCCTAGAATGGTCATGTTTATTTGACCAAAGGAAATGATTCATTTACTCACACAGCTTTTCCAGTGCTAAATGGCCCAAGCATAGTCTTTCTCCTGACGAGGAGTGGATAGACTCAATATGCTCTCACATTGCCTTCTCCAGGATGGAGTGATCAATATTAATTAGACGTGCATGTGAGGAAATAATCATCAACATAAATATAATATATATATATATATATATATAATAAATAATAATTAATTAATTAATTAATGAAAATACAATAATGGAAAAGACATGTCCATTAATGAAAGGGCACTCCACCCAAGTATATATATCAAGGCCCTCATTTGTAATATATCATCTCATATAAAATTTACTTACAATAACCTCTCATCAAGTTCACTAAGTCTTGTTGAGATTTTCAGTGTGTAATTATTCTATGATAACAGTAACATTTAAATCATAAGGCAATAGTTATCAGATCTGAAAATCAAAAAATTCAACAGATCGTCGAGATTCATTTTTGGTAGTTTGGAAAGTGGATCAAATCGACGGTTGAGATTAATTTTCAACAGTTTGTAAACTAGTTCAAATCGATGGTCGAGATTTATTTTTGGCAAGTCGAAAATTTTTGCAAGTGTTATGTTTGCCAACGGGAACTATCGATGGTCGGATCGGAAAGTTTGGAGAAGTGTTTCATTTGCCAATAAAAATTGTTGATGGCCGATGATCATGTCGACAAAATTGGTGGATTTTTTTCATATGCCGAGAGAAGTTTTCGATGAACGAAGAAGGAAGAGGGTGATGATGTGTCATACCACATCATCATCCATGTGTCATGCCACATCATCCTCCAGGTGTCATTCCACATCAGTCGAGTTGCTATGTTAGCACCCACATGTCATCCCACGTTATCTTGGTTTCCATATCAGCTAAGGAATGGTCGATGACCGATGATCAGGTCGGCCAAATTGGTAAAGCATTTCATTCATCTCAGAGGGATCACCAATGACCGATGGCCAATGGTCGGGTCAACCAATTTAGTGATGTCTTGCAAGTCGATTTCTAAGGAAATGGTAGATGGTTGATGGTCCAGTCGATAGTTTTGGCAGGGTGTTGCATGTGCCCAAAGGAAATCGTCAATCGTCAATGTAGCTCAGTTCAATTGTACATATTGCTTCGAGCTGGTGATCGACGATGGAGATTCATATGCGAGCTTGGGAAAGGTTTAGCAGATCAATGAATGATATTTCTTCCTATTTTGAGAACAACGACTCAGATTAAAAGACTATTATAACAGTAAAACAATCAATGTTTCTATGAAATTTTCATATTTTTGGAGTTCTTAAACTTATGGGGCGATTTTAAGGCCCTAAACGACGTTTTTAAGTAGCCAATTTTTATAATAATTTTGCAAATTAAATAAAATAACTCGAAGAGATATTTCCAATGAGCTATTCTGAGAGCAAAACAGAGCTCGTGTGAGAAATTTGTAGTTGAAAATGATAAGAGTATAATTTTGGCACCAATTTACTTCTAGAGAGAATAACTCCTTGCTCAGAAGTTCATTTGGGACACATGGACAGTCTATGGAAATCTTATGAACCATAGAAGACATCCATGGAGCTAGATTTGGAATCTAGGTATGTAAAAATGTGAAGAGAAGGAAGACACTTGTAGCATATAAGGATAAAATGGGGAAAGAGTCTAAACTTCCTCAAACGATAACTTTCAGCTCGGAGCTTGGATTTGAGCAAATGAATAGTCAATAGAAAGGTATTGAGGAGGAGGAGACATATAGCCACCCATAATTTTGAATTAGGCACTAAAGGTTTCTCATAAAGTAATATATTAAGTTTTTTAGTAGTAACAACAAAACAATGAGTGAAAATTACAACTTGGTAAGGTTTTAACTTTTCACTCAAAACTAAGAATGAGGCATGAATACAACCAATGGAGAGTTGTTTTCAGAGAAGAATGTGTCTAAGGAAGCATATTTTGACTTAATTCATTACATTCTTCAAAAATTGAGATGAATAATAACCTGTCTTCTAATTAATGGAATGTTTTATAGTATGCATGTTCTAACAATAATTATCACATGCACATTTCTTGCAGAATTAGAGGTACAAGAAAACAACTTTAGTTATTATATGAGGATTGGAGTTATGAAATATGACCAAGGATCTTACAACCATGAGAAGGAGTTCATATGTATACACATCAATATTGGAAATGTTGAGACATAGTCTAAGGGAAGAAGAGACATGCATGAATATGTAACTATGAGAAGCCTACAAAGAGAAGTGCAGAGTTATAGGGTTGATAATGAAAATATTATGAAGGCTTGGGAAGAGATACTTAAAATTTTGAATATGTTGCAGAGGCAAGCCAATAAAGACTCTAGCACCAAATAGGCATCTTGTGCTAGACAAGTTTTAAAATTTGCATCTCAAAGCAGAAGGGATGATCATGGGAATGACAGGTAGTCAAGAAGTATGAGCAGGTGCTATCATTCCCAAGAGAAATCCACTAGGAGAGATCATGCAATTTTAGGTCCAGGGAGAAGCCCAAGTGTATCTCATGTCAAGAGGCAAAGAAGAAGGCCTGAGGAAAACATCTTGCAAGGTGAACTTAGGAAAATCAAGCCACCAAATTTCAATGGTGAGCACAAGAAATGAGAAGAGGTTGAGGCATGGCTATTGGAAATGAAGAAATATTTCTAGTTGCATGACTACACCTCAAGGGTAGAAGCTAGAATTGAAACCTACACTTGCAAGGAAATGAAACCATGTTGTGGGATCAACTTAAGTAAGCCAAGCACCTTGATGAGAAGAATATATCATGGAGGCAGTTCAAAGGATTTTCCAAGATAAATATTTTTCTGAGCATTATTTTTTTTTAAGTAAGAAGAAATTATATTAAGGTCCTTCAAAAAACTGGTTGAAGTGCCAGATAACATCCATAGACAAAATGGCTACACTAGACTGCCCCAACAGAGGGGAAACCAGTCCATCCAGCCTATAAAGTATGCTAATCAGTTCTAAGACTAAAAAGACAGTAAGTGGGAATTGTTCTTCCAATAGAACTAACTAAGACTGACATAGTTTGCCTATAAAAACATGGTTAAACACCTGGCTGGTGACCCTGGCTCATGGCTGAGAGGTCCCCTGGCCACGGTTCTTCCTCTATGTAGGTCGGCCCCGAGTCCCAAATCATCTCGTCATTCACATTGTCCATTGCTCGCTCGGATTCTTGCACCTCCAGCTGTTGTTGTCGAATTGCCGAATCAACCTTTGCCATCCCGCGAGTGGTGCACTCCACCCCAGTCTTCTCTGCACTTTGTTGCTTGATGTCGCCCTCCCTGGTTGTCGTGCGAGGCATCTCCTCTGAGGATGCTCCATCCGGGTGAGAGGGAAAGGTCGCACTCATGGAGGCCAGGAGATGAAGGAGAGTCGCCACCTTGTCGTTTGTTGAGTGCACCTGGAAGTGGAGGTCGTCTACCTCCTTACGTAATTCAAACACCAAGGTGTAAATATTTTCTAGACTGTCCCGGAGTTGTACACCCGTGCTGGAGATGGCGTTCTGGTGCTCATAATTCCCTGGCCTGCGTGGAGGGGGGGACCTTCTATTGAGCTCCGGGGGGGATCAACGACGGGTGGCAGGACAGGTATCAGCTCTGCGGTGGCGGGGCGAGGACGTGGAGGAAGGTTTTCTATCCAGGGGACAATTGCCATGGAATGGGGCTGTGGGCCAGGAGGAGAAAGGGGGGGCCTGCGAGGCCTCCAGGGAGAGCCCCTCCTTGGCCTCCCTCATTCGCGGGGCATTGGACCAGGCATGGGAACGGGATGCAGCAGCTCGCAGGGTGCGTGGGAACGGATAAAGCTAACAGAGAGCCAGAGGAAGTGGATGATTTCCTCCCAAGAGCGCAAAGGGGGACGCTCATCGCCCCTTGACCAGAGACTATGGCTGTAATTCTGTGCGAGAGCCATGCTATGAGGTTCTAAATGGAGGGAGGGCTGTATAACTGCACGCGTACAAGCCATTACTTCATGTAGTATCGAGTTAATGCTGGAGGGAGGTGACGGGAATCGACACGGGCCCATCACGTGGCCTCGTGCCCGATGGGCTAGTGCCAGCCTCCTCCGAGTGCCTCGTGTCATCCAATATCACCCCATCCAGGGGATTTTTCTGAGCATTATTATGAAAGGAAGATAAAATAGTTTTTTAAACTCAAGTTGGGAAGCATGACAATGGATGAATATGAGAATAGGTTCTTTGAATTGTTGAAGTATGTGGACTTCATAAAGGATGAAAAGGTAAAAATCCAAAGGTTTATAAGTGGGTTACTCTCCTTCTACAGCGACAAGATACAATATGATAACCCTAGGACTTTGTAGAAAGACATAAGAAGAGCAAATCATATTTATGAGTAGAGAAAGGAAGGCCAGTTTTCCAAAAATATTGGAATGAAAAGATTAAGGGAAAAAAGGATCAAAGATAGAAAGGTTTTAAGCCACTCTTTTTTAAGAAAAACTCCCAAGAAAATCAACAAGGTCAGTCAACCCAAAATGAGCACAAGATTGTAGATTCATTTGGGAAAAGACTAAGGCAACAACCTTGTTGGCGCACAATGGGAAGACCCATTGTTAATAAATAAAATACCAACAAAACCATTAGATACCAACCCTTTCAACATCACCTACAGAGAAAGTGAAGTCTCACCTGAGGCATATAGAGGGGCTGCATAAACCAAGGTTCTGCAATGCTCAGGGGAATTGAGGCATCATTCATACCCTTTACTTACATGCATAGTTCTCATAGTTAACCGTTACCTTGTCATAAAATATAATCTATGCATAACATTACAACATCATACATGATCCATTCATTGAACATAAATAAAAAATTTACACAGAGATTTAGCACTCTATAAATTTGTTTGGCTGATAAAAAAACAACATAGGTAACTGTTTCAAACAACTTTAGGTTGGATTCTAACCCTTCTAACCAGAGAGGGCTCTCTCAAACATATAGATACTAAAAATACTCAAAAATATTTGGCAATGGACACAGAGAGGTCAGATTATGCAATGGGATAATTTTTAAAAAGTCGTAGAACAAACAAGAGAACGAGGCGATTGGGAAATGGGGTCGATTCCTAAAATTGTATGAATATTTATAAGCTATGTATTCCTGAGGGAACAAAGGAAAAATAGGCATGGTGTTAAGCCAAATAAGTAATATGAGATGGTAGTGGGGAAGAAAGGAAAGACCACTATGACAAGATGCATCTAACAAAGGACAAATCTCTTGGTATAGTTTTAGAAGAAGAAACATAAAGGTTGGCTACCGAGAAAATAACACCAATAAAGGGTGAATTCTGAACCAGAAACCAATAAACACATAACAAGGATAATCAATATGAGAAGGAGCACCAACAAGATGAGTTCCTTCTTTTTCTTAAAGATTATCACTAGCAGCAAAACATATTCATGAATATGAAATACAGGAAACCATATTGAACATCAACACCATGATGAATCTTGGCTATCTAAGAAAACCTTCTCTGCTTATATTAAAATCCATAAGAAATCACAAAGTTTTCCTGCTACAAGGGTAGGCCCCTCTCCGGCCAATCGAACCATTATTTTATCTTTTTAATAGTATATATAGATAAATTACATATGAGACCAAAAAACAGGTCATTCTTTCCAAGATTTCAAAAATAGGCATTGGTTACAAAGGGAGTAACTCATCAAAACCGACCTCCTACTTTCTAGGGAATAGTTACAAACAAAAACCGAAATATCTGGGCTCTTACCACTAAAATTCCACCCGTCTACATTATCACAAGATTCCCTGAAATATACTCTATTTAGCTTGCTATTTTATTTCATATTTTCAATCTCTTCCTTTAACATGTCAAGCCGGCTAGGCTAATTTTGTTCATTGCTTTTGATTGTTCCATCTTTAGCCTCCTCCTTTCGTTGTTTTTTCCTTTTTCTCATACCATCTTGTGTGTTATATCCATCCACATATCCATTAATGATCAAATCCTTCATAATAGGATTCAACCTGATCTCTTCACCTGATCTTGGCCCATAATCATATTTTGCACGAGATTTTATTGTTAGGATTTGTGCAACATGCCTTTCCCTCTTTTTATTTGATAATTTTGTCATATTCTTCGAACTCCCTGATTTGTTGAAAATCGCTAAATCTTTCTCCTCGGCTCCCTCTGGTTTTTCAGGAAACATGGGCCTATTTCCCTTGAATTGCACATGAGTTGGACGAGCGATTTTGTTTGAATATATCTCGCTCTGTAATAAGCCGTTAATTTCCCAAAATAGAGTAATCTCACCTGGGTTTTGAGTAACAGTCGCAATTAATTACAATCATTTTCTACTTAACAAATTTCATTACTAGAATAACGACCTCTCACGTCCGACCATCAATTTCCAATGATGAGCATCAAATCATTTATTTGGCGATGCTTATTTGGCACTATGCGCACGAATGGTACACCAACACGGTTCTCAGGGTGATTTGACTCGCCGTCAAGTTTCATTGTCATGTGTAGCCCTTGGATTGGACCCAATTCATGACATTTAACACGTGATTTTGGGGGTGTGATGGGGTGGTTTTGAGTTTACCCACTTTTCACCCCGAAATGCATCTAAGGATGCCACGTACCTTTGCGGGGAAACCACGATTGAAATTTCGGGCCCACTTAGACATTTTAACCTCCGTTTTGTTTCAAACTCCAAAATCTCTCGCAACCGTTGATCTCAGTGAATGGTGATATACGTCCTTTCAAGCCCGATTTTCTTTACGCCTCCACCAAATTTAATCTCTTTTTCCATTTTCAGGCACTTCTCAAAATTTATCTGACTTCCAAATCATTTTCGCAACTCGCTAAACCCAAAAATCTCTATTTCACACCAAAAATTTAGATGGTGATAACATGGGCTCCAACTGAGGATGTTATTTTCCCAGTGAGGTAGCAAAGAACATGTAGATCTATGCCTGATCCATTTGGCTACTCCCAAAACAGTTGTATACCCTGCCCTGACCCGTTACCAGTGTCCACTGAAAACCAAAGTCTACACACTGCTCTCACCTGGAGACTAAACACTGGATACACTGCTAAAATCTAACTAAACAAATTATTTGAAAATCTAAACTGAAAAATGCTTGATCATCAATATTATTTGCACCTACCCACCCTAACTGCTGAAACAAGCCTTCAATAAAGTGAAATCATAACACTGATGCAACCATGCAAGCATTTTATCTACTGTTTGTTTTCTCCAAATCCTGTTAACTGATAATTCATTCAAGAATTTACCTATGAATTCAAATCTCAAAAATTTAAAAACCTTGGGACTGTTCACTGCCTCCAACAAAACTGCAAATGGATCCTCTAAAACATGCACAAAATGACAATCATGTTTCACTCCTTCCACTAGATAATTGTTTTCATGTGATTTAACCTGTTGATTTCCACCAAGAAGATGAAAAATCTATTGAGACTGCTGGAAATAACAATCTTCTGAATCAGGCCCTCAGGGGTGTAGATCAATTGGAAATAGCAGGAAATGTAAAGGAAGTTTGTTATGTGAGGTTACAAGTTTGAAACCCCTACCTTATCTTGTGTGTTGAGTGGTGGGCACTGTAGAACACCTGGAGGTTATAGTGGTAGCAGTCGGAATTGATCTTGTGTCACGCTAGTACGAGCCCAACCTAGTTGCCAGTTCCACCAAACAAAAAAAATAAAAATAAAAAAATCTTCTGAATCATAAGATAGTACTGACTGAAATGAAACCCCTAGTGATAAGAAATCCATATTCAACACTGACATTGGTTGACCATCATCTTTATTTCTAATCTTACAATCCATCACAAGCTGTAAATTCTTATAGTTAAAACACTCCATATAGTATGCCACAGGGTCATGAAACACATGAGAAAAAATTTCTTCCTGATGAAAAAAAACAGAAAGACAAGCCTCCTTCATAAGTGTTTGTTGTTCTTTCTCTACTTATTTAGTTCTAAGAATAATTTCAAATGAAATGGCAGTGATAGGTTTGTATACAAAAGCTTCATACATTCTTGAACATCTTCAACTCTAACAACCATATTATGTGCATCAAGGCCATCCTCTTGTTCATCAAACAATTCTGATTTGATTTTATTTACCTTAAGGAAATTTGCTTGAGGACTGTTATTTTGACTTTCAAATGAATGCAGGGAAATAAATCCTTGCTCATAATCGCAAATGTGAAAAACTAACAACATGAACCATTTCACCTTCTGGAGTTCCCATGGATGCATTTTCAAAACCATGATCTTCAAAGGAATCAAAGAAAACGACTACCCCTTTATTATCTTTCTGCATTTATGATTGAATAGTGGCATACATTGTTTTGTTGCTTTCCTGAAATTCTATGTCATTTGTTTGCTCATTGCTTGAAATCTCCATAGATGCAGTTTTAGAACCCTCATGCATGCCTAAGCCACTTAGAATTTGAACAACCACATCATTCATAGGGGAAAAACAACAAATTTGAAGCACTTTGCTTTGCTGGAAATCTTGTTGAATATCTTCATCAAGTTCACGAGAAGGAAAATGACTTTTAACAACAATTCCTTGATCACCTTCCTCTATTAGCTCGTGATTTTCTTTCAACAATTTAAAGGAGAAAAAACATAATAGAAGATAGTTTTCATTTGCAGGTCCACTGCTTTCTTCATATTCAGCCTCATGCCTGGAATGTTTCTGATCTAAAACATTATAAACATTTTTCTTTAGCAATTTGTGTTAAGAACCAAATATCAATATAGCATAGAAAAACCTCAGAAAAAGTACTCAATGCCTTGAAAAAGAGATAATTTGAGATAATAAGCCTCTTCGAGGGGGCAACCCCCTTTTACCCCACTTAAATGTTCAAGTACAAGATGATTCCAAATGAAAATGTCTCCTTGGTATATATAGGAGACTAGGAGGTATAATTACAACTAATGGAATAAAGCCGACATGTCATGAGCATAAATAAAAATAACATTACTAATGTAAATAATACTGAATTAAGGGGTAATGAGCCAATGTTAGGGCTTGTGCCCCTCCCTTGAGACAAGTGTTGTCCTCAAGGCTTGAGTAACTTTGGATGTACAGTATAAAGACTCATCTTCCCAAGTGAAATCTTAGGTGATGGTTTCTCCATTTGTGAGTTCTCTTTCTAAAATGGATCTATTCTCATTTGGCTCTTATTGTCGATTGATAGGCTCCAATATGTTTTTCCTTCCTCATCAGGATACGACAATATGGTTTGAGCTGGGATCTTGTCGCCTATAACCTTCTTTAAGCATGAAACATGGAAAGCTGGGTGTACTCATGAAGATGTAGGCAACTCAATTTGTATGCCATAGTACCAATCTTTTGCAACACCTTATAAGGGCCATAGTACTTTGAGTGATAATTTATTATCTTTCTTGGCTTGCTTGAGGGACATCTGTTTGTATGGTTTGTAGTCTTAAAAGCACCCAATCCCCTACTTCAAAACTTCTTTCACTAGATGTTGATCTTCTTGTTGTTTAATCTTTGATTACATTGCCCATGGTCGAGGTTGTCCTTTAAGATTTGGAGACTTGTTGTTGTTTCTCGATGTGATGTTCCCAACTGCTTGAACCTTAGATTTTTTTTTTAGAGAGTTATATGGAAGGAGGTGGTATCCATAAATTACCATAAATGGTGTCATTTTTTTTGCGATATGAAAGGAAGTGTTATACCATTCTTCCAAGGGTAATTTGAATTATGTTTGTTTATTCGAGACAAAACAATGAAGGTAGCCTTCTAGAAATTTGTTCACTATCTGGGTTGTCCATCAGATTGGGATGATAGGATGAACTATGAATATTTGATGCCAAACAAGAAAATAATTACATCCAAAAATGTCCGGTGAAGATGGGATCTCTGTCACTTACCTGCAATAATCTTTGAAGTGCCATGGCACAGGCTTGTCTCCATGAATCACATTGGCATGCAATAGCTTTGGCAAAGTGTGCGTACTTGGTGATCTATCAAAAATCTACGATGACACTCTTTCCTTGGACTTTTGGTAACCACCTTGATGAAATCCATGGAAACCTCCTCCCGGTGGCCCGACTTGGGATGGCTAATGGTTGTAAAGACCAGGTCTTAATTGTTTCCACCTTATTTTGTTGGCAAACCAAACATTCTTCACAAACCTTTTGAACATCAGTTTAAGGCCATCCCAAAAAGTCATTCTTGACTCTATGGTGAGTTTTCAAAAATCCCGAGTGCCCTCCCCTACTGGAGAGGTGTGCAATTCAATAGTACCTTTGTTTGAGTTGAGAAAGTTCTTACACATAAATATAAGCGATCTTTGTACCATAGTGAATCATTTTTTTCCATGTAAATGTGTCTGATTCTGCCGGAATCATGTTGCAACCTTTGAATGAAGTCCACACTTTTAAGTCATTCTTCCATTCATCATTATTCTTCTATTATCCAATTGGGTTGGATGATTTAGATAGAGCAGAAATGCCTCAACATATTCATCCTTTCTTGATTGCATCTACCACAACTTGCTTCCCCTTTTTATAGGCAGATTTCAAAATCATAACCCAATATCTTGGTTACCCATTTTTGTTGTTCTTGTGAAGATAGTCTTTGTTCAAAGAGGTATTTAAGACTATCATAATATTTTTTGACCTTGGTACCTACAGGTAAGGGCACCTTTGCTTCAATTCATGTAGTATTATTGACATCATTTCCTTCTCATAATTGGGTTTGTGTAAGTCCTTTCCTTAATTAATTCGACTTGCAAAGTGGGGCCCCTACATATTGGATTAGGACAGCAATTCCATTTCGAGAATCATTCTACAATAAAGGTTTTTTGTGAATTATGGAGTGGTCAAGATGGGAACTTTGCATCCTCTGCTAAGTTTTTTCAAAAGCTTTAGTTTTTTCTAGAGTCCATGAAAATGCATCCTTCTTAGTTGAATTAGTTAAAGGGGCTGCTTCTATTCTTCCATAGTTTTTGAACAAACTTGTGGTAGTAGCCTATCAAAACCAAAAAATCCTCTAAAGATTCTTAAAATGTTTTGGAATGGTGATTATCATATTATATCTTGTTAGGGTCTACCTTGACACCTTCATGAGATACAATATGACCAAAATACTCTACCTCCTTCCTCCGAAACATTTGGATGGTTTGGCATATAGTTGTTGCTCCTTCAGTAGTTGCAACACTGTCAACATGTTGCATGATCCTCCCAAGACTTGATATAGATTAGTATATCATCAAAGAAGCTGCTCTGATTTTTTTCAAAGGAAGGGCTTGAAAATGGTGTAAACCCTTGGAATGTGGAAGGGACTGCATTTATAAGGCCAAAAGGCATGACCAAAAATTCATAATGGCCTTCATGAGTTGGAATGTTGTTTTTGGGATATCTTCTTCCTTCATTTTGATCACAGGTAATTCTGAACAAAAAGATTGGTGTGAAATGAGTGCTCATGTAGTTCATCTAACAATTCATCAATGTGGGGAATGGAAACTTATCTTTAATAGTGATCTTGTTGAGCTCTCTATAATCTGGTCACATATGCCATGAACTATCTTTCTTGAATACCATTACCGGTGCATAGTAAGAACTTTGTGAGTCTATGCTGACCTCTAACATTTCTTCAACTATGTGCTCAATTTCCCTCTTCACAAGTAGGGGTATGCTGTATGGCTGATGTTGGGAGGAGTACTCGATTAGTTGAATTTCATGATGATGATTTCGGGTGGGTGGAAGAACTTTGGGAATATCTTCAAATACTTTAGGAATGCTTATAATGATCCCTTGGAGATATTGAGGAATAGATGGCTTAGATGTTTGAACATCTAGTGATCATAGTTATTGAAATAACACCTTGATCCCCTTTTTCAATAATCTTGTCATGCCATTAAAGCTTATAACCTTCTTGGGTTTCATGTGATACCTCTTAACAATTTATTTTCCTTCCAATGAAAATTTCTTGAAAAGTTATTGAAATTAAAATCCAAGTATTTCCTAATGATTGTGAGCATTGGATTCCTAGTACAACATCTACATACCATGGGTATAACAATCATTGGACTATTCGTTACATATTCCCCATAGTAAGATTGATCTTATTTCATTTTTTTCTGAGCAATTGATAGTTTCTCCATATGCAATTATTACTTGAAACAGCCTTTGGATGCTAGAAACAATTGGCTTTGGCTAATTTATAGTGGGCCAGGGTGAGTACTTTCGGAATCAATTAGGACTATTACCTTTCTTTTTAATCCTATGATCTTGAGGGTTGAGGTGCTAATTCCGGCCAATGCATTACGATGTAATAAATTGGGGAGTCAACTCTTGACAATTGCTTCTACATTTCGTATACTTAGAGATGGTTCTTGTTCTTGTTCTTCTTCCTCTTCACAATCTATGTAGAATAATTTATTCTCTACCTTGTCCCTTAGTGTACTTACTGTCACAATTAAAACATAAACCTTTCTTTCCTCAATTGTTGGAGTGTCAACCTTGTAGGTTGATGTGTTTTAGAAGAAGGGCATTGTTCTCTTTATGAATGTTAGGATTGGTCCTTCTGGTAGCCATAGCCATATTTTTACTTTCAACATTTCTTGCCACCTTGAAATGCATTCTCAGTAGTTTGGGTTCCCAAAGGTGAACCTCTGTTGAATGTTATCCTTTAAAGTTCTATGAATACATCAATCAAGTGCTCCATCACAGATATCAATTACCTTTATATTCAATCTTTGGAAGTTCTCAATGTGCTCGATGCTTGAACTTTTGCTTGAGATTTATCAATTGGCTAAAGAGGTATTTCTCCTTGTATCCTCATAGTGTGCTATCATTTCTTCACGTGAAAAATTGTCCAAGTGGCCAGTGATTTGTGAGGAAAAAATCCATCAATACCATACAAAGGCCAGTCAGGTTCTAAATATAAAATAAGTAATTTGTACTTTTGTGTATGTATGGCACATTATGTAGATCAAATAATTGCTCCATCTGAACTATTGATGTAATTGGGTCCTTGCCATCAAACTTCCTCATATTGATCTTAGGAGCGTGGTTGGTATTCAACCCAAAGTTGGAGTTTCTCCATTCTTGATTCACCTTCTTGTGTCCTCATCATGAATTTCATGGGATGCATTTTCACTTCAGTGTCTTCTCACATTACGATTTTTCAATACTTCCATGAATATACTCTTTTTTAAACCATCCATCTTTGCCTCAACTTACCTTCCATCTCTTGTAGTTCATATTTTGTTACTATCTTCTTTTTGTAAATCATTTATGTCCTAGTTCATATTTTGTTACTATCTTCTTTTGTAAATCATTTATGTCCCTACACATTTCTTCACCTTCATCAAGAGTCCAAGTAGGATTGTCTGGAGGCTTATTTGGTGTAGAAGTTCCCTTTTTGGGTGGCATGTTGGCCAAGCATCACTTTTGAACCTTGATTTTGAGGTGGTTCTGCTAGACAATCTTTTTTCTATTGTATCTCCCAAGTTTAGGACCTTCTAGGTATGAAACTTTCTTTTATGTAGTTCTCTGATATTTCTTCTCTGCAATGCCACAGGTCTGATCAAAATTGGATGTGCCAAGTGTAATTTATGGTAACTTCCCCACAACTTGCTGATTTTTGGCCTTTCTAGGAGATCTGACTTGTATAGCATGCCCCGCACAAAATAATTATTTTGAAACTTGTACCAGAAATACTACAGCCTATCCACTATCCAATGAAACTAGTCTCACTCAATTTGGATACTCTAGGAAGAATTTATGATTGTTTTACCTGGAACACCTTATTGAGACTAGTCAATAGGACTAGTCAGATACCTTATTTTCCATAGGGTTTATCTACAAATTTAAGATGACCCAGAAGCTAAAATATTTACCATAGATACCTTACTAATTTTTGTGAATAGCCTCTGAAGTTCAGGGTCTAAAACGTTACAGAAAATTTTTTATAGCGAAAATTCCGCAATGACTTAGTTCAGGATGATTCCAGAACCCTATCTTGTACAGGCTGTATCTCTGAAAGTATAAGGCCTTAGGAGCTGAAATTTTAAACCAGCATACCTTGATCCATGTACTAAATATTCTCCAAGTCGTTCCTTCTGAAACATTGTATGAAAAAAGTTATAGTGAAAATTCCAAGATGTATTAGATGTAGCAGTGAAACCCCAAGACCTTGAGCTCTAATACCATATGTTAAGAACCAAATATCAATATAGCATAGAAAAACCTCAGAAAAAGTACTCAACGCCTTGAAAAAGAGATAATTTCATATAATAATCCTCTTCGAGGG